>CABHPP010147477.1:5239-35683 GCA_902168425.1 Peromyscus attwateri
CTCTCTCTCTCTCTCTGTGTGTGTGTGTGTGTGTGTGTGTGTGCCTTAGATTGATTGATTGATTGATTGATTGATTGATTGATTTAATGTGTATGAGTGACCTGTCTTGTCTTCACACACATCGGAAAAGAGAATCAGATCCCATTACAGATGGTTGTGAGCCACCCTATGGGTGCTGGGACTTGAACTCCAGACCTCGAGAAGAGCAGCCTGTGCTCTTAACCGCTGAGCCATTTCTCCAGCCCCAGTGTCTTAGTTTTTGATGCTCAAGTCATACCAGATTTGGTCAGTGTGAGCAGTTCGCATCAACTCCTATGTCCTTTTGCTGTGGCTCTATCAATTTTGGAGCTCTGTTTGGCTTTCTGGTACAAAATGTCCCAAGTGTAACTTGTATTTTCTCTGACAACTCCTAGAAGAAGCCACCTTACTCAAGGATCCTCAAGGACTTTAAATGCATCACACACACACACACACACACACACACACACACACACACACTGCTCACTTTAAACACATTAAAAGTCGTCATTATGTGTTTATTTCAGCCTGTTCATAAATGCTTGGCTGGCTTTCTGTTGCTCCTCACAACTTCTTAACACAGCCTTTATCCTGGTGCCTTGTTCTCTAGGCGAGCTCTGAGTAGCCCTGAGTATTTCAGGTTCTTCCCCATGCTGTCTCCTTTGAGAGAACCCTGAACCGGACTGGAAAACCCAAAGCCCATGGGAAGCTGGTGGAAGGAGGCTTAGGGGGCGGGGCTTGACTGGGGGTGGGGGGTGGAGGCATGGGCCCTCCGTGGGCAGGTGCATCAGAACTGCCTCTGCAGAGGCCTCCTCCTCCTCCTCCTCCTCCTCCTCCCACACCCCACTCTCACCACACACTCACTGTCATTGCTACTCAATGCTCTTCCTACTGGACGGAGGGGACCCGTGGAGAGGGAGGGGACCCGGGGAGAGAGCAGGGGCTCTGTTTTACGTTGAAGTTCAAGAAATCTTTTTTTTTTTTAAATAGAAGTGGAAGTTCCTATTCTAAATGTAAATGTAAAAGTCTACAAATATGAAGCTAGACTATAACATGTTTAATTTAGGAAGTCAGAGCATAAAAATGTGGTGTGTGTGTGTGTGTGTGTGTATGTGTGTTGGTAGTCTAAAAACTTTGAAGGGCAAGGTTTAAATTCAGGGTTTTTTGTTTATGTTTTGTTTTGTTTTGTTTTGGGGTGGGGTGGGGTGGCCAAAAAGATGGCCCAGCAGCTAAGAGCACTTGCTGCACTTGCAGAGGACCCAGGTTTGGTTCCTAGCATTCACAAGGCAGCTCACAACCATCTGTAAGTCCAGTCCCTGGAGATCCAACATCTTCTTCTGGCCTCTATGGGCACTACATGCACATAGTACACTTACATGCAGGTACGATACTCACAGACATAAAATTAAATTAAAAAAAAAAACATGGTTTTTAGAATAGAATGGAATTTTGAAACAGATAATGAAGAGAAATAATCTCTTGTCAGATAGAAAGTAAAAGTTAGGTTTGAAAAAGTAGTTTTACTGCTAAGAGTCAAACTGAAATCCTAAGATCATGCAAAATTTGAATATCCCACTAAAATAAGCTAAGATATATTATGTCATATTTATGTACGTATTAATAATCTATCAGTGAATAGAAAAGCTGAGTATTTTTACATATGCCATATGCTAAATGTAGGAGCAGACACCTACATGATATCAAGACAAAGAAGATAACCAGAACCTTCGGTCCAGACAGAGGTTAAAGCAGGCTTTATTAAAGATAATGAATGAAAGCGGGGGGTGGGGTGGGGGGAGTGGGGGAGTTGGGGATGGGGGGTGGGGGAGCACACACCTAAATTCCCAGCAGAGGCAGGAGAAGCAAGACTTCAAGGCTAGCCTGGGCTATGTTTGAGTCCAGCCAGGGACCCTGTCTCCAAAAGTAAAAGAATGAAGATTAAGAATCCAATTTCCAAATGAGCTGTCAACAGAGAGATCCCTTGAGTTGTTGTTTTCTTGAATAACGCATGACTTACCGAGTCGGGTTAAGTAGCCGGTCTATTGGTATTGGAAGGTTGTTCTGTTCACCCAGTATCCATGTAACGGATCCAGGGTAATGCCTGGCTGTAGATGTGATCAAAGTAAGGTTATCCGAAACATCTTGGAAGGAAGAGAATTACTTTCCACAGGAGAGAGAAATGATAAACTTGAATTCCTTAGGGGGGTTAAGAAGAGAGGGGGAGTCTGGAGTTTGAAGAGAAGACTTAGATGCATGTCAGATAGTCTCAGGGCCTCCCTCACCCTCTGTGTCAAGGGGGCCAGCCCCTTTAAGACATTAGCCTGACCTGATGCCTTGCACTAGTCTAGGCTGACTCATTGCTGAGACACAACACATTCAAAGTACATACTTTAACTATGTGTATTTACTACAGGATTACCGAAGCAGCTTAAAACCCCGATGACAATAAAGTTCAAAGACCGGGCTGTGGGCCAATTTAATTTGGACGCCCAGGCCTTTGGTTGGATGCTGCTTTAGTTCTATGGACCAGCTGGGGCTGGGGGGCGGGTAGGGAGGCACAAGCTGGCAATCCCAGCTCCCCAGGAGGCTGAGAGAGGGTAATAACCTGAAGATTGAGGCCAGCCTGGTCTATATAGCCAGTTCTAGGTTATCCAGGGCTGTATAAGGAGATCCTTTGGAGGAAGGAAAAAAAAAAAAACTAATTTAAAAATAAAAACGAATTTTTAAATGTGAAAGTTGTTAGCTTACAGACTGGACACAATGCTGTCATTAGCAGCAGGGACTCAGTTCTTCTGAAACTGACACTCAGTGACAACCCTCAGCCACTAGAACTTTACGCCTTTGACTCTGGAGTCCACCATGCAGTAAAATAGCAACACAAAAAGAACTTGCCTAGAGAGATAGGATCTCTTTAGACATTAACTTTTCTAGCCCTTCAGACAACAGCTTTAATATATTAAAGTATACTGACTGGCCTTGAGGGATTGGAAGAAATGGCCTGCCTAGGACCTTCCTAGCCCCAGCCCTCTGAATTCCCTTTGTAATATTTGCATTTGTGCATTGCAGCACTCGGGGAAGTACTAGGCACACAGCTCTCCTGCAGGCTGCCTCTCCTCAAGGGTCTGCTCCAGGTAATTTTCTAAATTGCAAACGCAAAGTCCTGCCCCCAGCCTCCACCTCAGAGGGCAGCATATTGGTAGTTCAGCGGTATGCAATGAGCTAATGCCCTGTCAGCCCGTTACTATGCGACAAAGGCGGAGGTCAATTATGACTCCCCGCAGTGACCCGCAGCATCTCTCTAGCCTTTCACCGCAGTCTGTTTTGAAGAGCAGACACTTTCGCATTTTTAAAGGGAACCAGAATTATCATTCCAGTGATAAACTGCCGTACAGACAGACATTCTTTTATGACTCACTGGAGTGCAGGTCTTAAGAGGTTATGCATTCGGTCTCGGCATTTATTAAAGAGAGTGAAGACAGATAGATCAGAGAACAAATCCAACATTGCACATCACAGATGCCAAGCACAACAGAATTATCTTCCAATATTAATATACAGGCTCTATAACCCACGGGGCAAAACCATGTTTTATTCAAGAAAACAACAAATCAAGTAATCTCTCTGTAGAAAGCCATTTACAGCTGGTTTGGAAATTGGATTCATAATCTTTAATAAAGGCTGTTTATACCCATGATGAAGGAGTCTCAAATAAATAAAACTGGAAGCAATGATAAATTAACCTTTCAGCCTGTGTGTGTTTATTATGCTGTAATCATTCAAACCCACTGAAGACAGATTTGTTTTACCAGTTTCCTAAATTCAATCCAATGAGCTCCTGGTTCTTATACAAAACCAATTCATATTGTCAAGTGACAGCAAGGAAAATTAATATTATGCTGGTTCTTCTTATCCAAGGGGATTTTACCAAATGTAAGTAATAATACACGCTGTTTCCATCCAGAAATCTATTATTTAGATGTAAATTCTAAACATATGCTCAGATACTCTCAAAGTGGCAATAAAATAGAAAGTTGACCCCCAGGGGAACATGTCATACCCAACCGACATGCTAGAAAAAGAAGCCTTGGGCCTTGGTTAGAAAATACAGAGCCATGCTAGGATTTTGTAGAGATACCAGGATGACAAAGCCCTCCATTTAACAATCAGGGCTCATTAGCATCATGGAGTCAGTGGCTGGAAGCGGGTGGAGGTCTTGTGTCCTCTCCCTGGCACCATGAGCTGCAAACCAACCAGGACACAGCTTCACCCTAGAGCAACAGTGTTCCACCTCAGTAGAGGCCCCAGCAGGACTGAACCCCCCTGCTCCCTGCTCCAGAACTTCCTACTGATTCACTTTCGGTCCCTGAGATGGCAGCTGCCCCAGGAAATCCCAAATACTTTCCTCTTGGTGACTGTATACCTCCCCCCTCCTTTTCCTCAGGGGTGGGGCTGGGAGACACCCCCCCCCCAAGACACCCATTCCGTTATGTCCACCTGACTGAATGATGTGAAGATAGTTTTCTTCCCTAGAATCCTTGCTGTTTGGAAGGCTACCTGAGGCCACACGGGACAGACTGGAGACAGGTTTTATATACGGCAGGCACTTTGCTTCACTCGGCTCTGCCTTGTTTTCCGTTGAGCAGACTGACGGAAAGGAAAAGGGATGGGGGGCGGGGATGATGATTCCTCAGGGGGGAATGTGGGAGGAAAGGTAAACAGTGCATGTGAACTGCCAAGAGGCTGCCCAGGACCAAGAAAGGAGCATTCTCTCTGTCTCAGTCACGGGGCAAATATTTACCAAGCTGAGACTCTGCACAGCACCGTACGCAGCTGGGGATGGCTTTCCAGGACCTAGAATTAGGACTGCCCTGGCTTCCCCTTTTCACCTAGTTGAGCTGGTGTGGGGAAGGAGAAGAGGATTTCAGAGGCAAGCAACCCGAGCTGGTGTCGATCCCTTGGCAACACATAAATAGCTGCTGTCTTTGAGTTGCTTCTCTGAAGTCAGGTTTCCTCATTGGCAGCAAAGGATAATACCGTTTATCTTGGGGTGTTACTGGAAAAATGAGAGGTAGCACCCGTGTCTTGGCACCAAGTCCCCCCTCCACCACCCCGACCTCACGGTCCCAGACCTTACACAGGATGGGACATTTGTCATCCATCCAGCACTCCCCTTTCTCCACGTCATTGTGAGGCCCAGCAGAACAGGAGATACACCTTGCTGACTTTCGGGCTCCCCATTCCCCTGCGCGGGGTGGGGGTGGGGTGGATCCAGCAGCATCTCCCTCCGGCTCCTGCACCATTCTGAAATAGAAGAGAAGCCTGGCTCTGCGGCTCTTTGGCTAGCTTTCCCTTCTCTCTGCTGTGTTCTCTGCTGCACTCGGGCTTGCAGCCAGAAAAAAGCCCACAGTCTCCCCTCCTCAGTGTTTCTTATATCTCCACACCCCTCAGCCGTATGGAGGGGAAGAAACCAAGGCTGTGACAAGAGAGTGCTTCAGAATGCCCCAGCACCCCTCAGTCCCTTCAGACCTTAGCCTGGCTGAGAGGAAGGGGATAGGCCACCAGCCCAGAGTGTCCATTTCCTCTGCAGCATGTCCCCTCCCCCAGCACTAAACCAACGCAGTGTTCTGGAGTTTACGGCATTTCACAAGTACCATGCAGAAGCCTTTACAGAACTGAGCTAGACTGGTCCTCCGAATCTGGATACAGGCTACATCCTATTAGCCCTAGCTTACGAATGTGGAAACTGAGGTTCGGGATGGTTAAGATGCTCCTCCAAGTCACAGCCAGAAGGCACTTGGGATGAGACTCAAGGGCCCCAGTCTGTCTGACCCCAGAGCCCATCCCCTAGGCCTCAGCAGGCAGCCTCTGTAGCAGGTGGCAGGCAGGGAGCTGACTCATGACTTTCCATTCATTCGGTTCTGTTTTCTGCATTCACATTTGCTTCAGCCTAATGAACAAATATCACATTATGCATTTTTCACTTTGCAGACATCTACATGAGACGGTTGCCCGCAAACCCAAAGAGTCACAGCAGTGCGGTGACAGATTAACAGCCTGGCTAGGGGGTGAGTTAAAAATAGATTCAGAAACGATCTAAATCAAGGATCCTTAAGCAAGGGTTCAAGAAAGGGGACTTCTGGTGAGACGGTCGAGCCCTAAATTGTAAGTACATATGCATATCTTCCTAGGGCAAGGGTCCAGAACCTCCACCAGATTCTCAAAGAGGTTTTGAACCCCAAAGGGTTAAGAACTGGACACGGTCTGGCCAAACCCAGGCCTCTTATTGCCAGGCTCCCTCCTGGCTGTCCTGTGAGGCGGCACAATTTGTGGGAGAGACAACCCAGAGCTAAATACCAGAAGCAGAATCTGAGCTCTGGATCTGGCAGGCGTTTTAAAGACTCATGAATTATTAAAATGGCTAATTAAGTCAGCCCTCACCAGAGAATATCTGCTCTTCCCTCATCGCTGAGCTCACAGCTGAGACTCGACTTCATTCCATTCTGTGCTCAAGTGCAAGGTCACCTGGCTCCTTCTCCACTGATCTAAGGAGAACTGGGAGCAGGCTGCCGCTCCCGTTTATACTGCCTGCTGGGCCTCAGTGTGTGCATCCTAGAGGTTCTGACCCATTTCCTCGTCTCTGCCCGTCAGGATTCAGGAAGCCCTACAGGAAGCCATTGCTACACTAAGCCCACACCACTGATCCTGTTGGGCCCGATCCTCACTGGTCTATGTCAGCCATGAGTGTCCCTACATCTTCTTCTCTTGCCAAAATGACCCTCCCCACAGGACACTGTGAAGGCGTGGCCTGGAGCCAAAAATATTCCGTGGGCATCGAGTCAGCCTACGCTGGAAGGCCACGTGGCCGTTACCTTGCTGTGATGAGGATCTTTGTGCCCAAGCCTGCATTTGGGATCACGTTGATCAAGACTTCTGCCTTTCCTCCCCCTCCATTCTGCATTCATCCCCCCCCCCCCCACTTTCTAGTTCCACTTCATTTGGGGAAACCTCCTTGTCCGTGCCAAGCTAGAGATATTTAAAAACTGGATTAAACAGGAAATCTTCTTTCCACCACTTCCCGTCCCTAGTCTTTGAAATTGATCACTGTTCAAGAAGTTCTGTTGCAAAATGATGAGGTAGAGCCCAAGTCCAGAATGAGGACTCATTCAGCCACCTCATTCCCAGAGTCCCTCTGCCCCAGCCCGTAGCCCACGGGCAACTCTGTCCTTGGGTAAGGTTATATATAGCCTCATCACCAGCCAAACGTACAGTGGCACTGCCACCCCAGGACAGGGATTGCTGCCTACCTGTCCTGACCTTTGATGCCTCGGGGGAGCACAGCCAACCCCAACCATCCCCGTGCTGTGCCCAGATCCCTGCCAGGGATCCAGCAACAGAACACAGACCTTCTCCACTGCTACACCCCAGTGACCACCCCAAGTGGAGGGTGGCAGCAATAACAGTGTAGCAAGAGGGAAGGAGGCCTGGCAGGGCCTGGGTGTCAGGACAGGGAGGAGATGTCAGTTTACCCTGGAGAACTGAGACAGGACCACAAGGAAGTCAAGACTCCGTTGTCCCACTAGACTTCATTTACAGAACATAAATACAAAGATAACAAGAGTTTCCTGATGGCAGTCAGGTGTGGTCATGGCATACACTTACCCTCACAGGCTTAGGAGGTTGAGGCAGGAATACCAGAAGTTCAAGGCCATAGTGACTCTGTGGCCAAGCTGGGCTACATGAGACTCTGTCTCAAAGCAACAACAACAGAGAATTCAAGATGTCGATTACAGAATTCTACAGTTTTTGTGTTGCGTTGATGGTGGGAGGCCTGTGTGACCACTGTTGCCCCTGAAGACATCCTGCTTGCCAACCTGTTCCCAGAAAGTTTTTGCATAACTCTAACCTGAACCATTTTGAAGAATTTGAAGGATCAGAAAGTAATCTAGAGGTTATGGCTACCACCCCTCACCACATCCACAGTCTTGCACATACATAGGATTCATGACTTAGAGATGTTAGTCCCACAGATTTGAGGAAGAAGACCACCAACCCAAATCATTAAGGCCAAACTAAATAAAGCAAGCTTTTTAAAAATTCTTTTACACAGGCTGTCTCTCCCTATAGAGATCAGCATTGGGCATGGGTAAGATAAGGGTTTTTATAGCTTGGGAATAGGGGGTTTCCAAATGGGGGGTTTGGCAGGCAAATAGGTGGGGTTACAGGAACAGAACATATGAATAACAAGTTGGTCATAACAACCTCCAGAAACAAAAACATGATTGCAAGGTGGTCATAACAGCTTTTTGAAATGAAGGCATGGTTGCCATTGCCTGGAGCAGGCAGTACAGAACCATCTGTAGTTAAGGTTACAGGTGGGCCACAGATGAATCCCTAAGAAACAGGTTCAATCGTAAACAGGAATGAGTCTAGTTTGTCTTAACTATAAGATGGTTTGCAAGCCTAAGATGGAGGCAGGCTGGTTCATCAGAGACTTGGAAGCACAGCTGTGGGCAGATTAGTGAAACCTTCCACTCAGCCACTTTTTGGACGTAATCCGACATAGTGTCAGAAAACAGAAAAGTCTGGATTTTTGTTGTTGTTCTTTTAAAGTGTGATTTAGCTATAACTTGACTCCCCTGTCCCACTGAAGTCATTTCCATTTTACTCCATCCTCTCAGGCCTCCTGGGGAAGGAGCCGCAGCCCCACACTTGGGATGTGAACCTAGTGTTAACCACTGGAGGCTGGGCACTATTTCTCTCTCCCTTGAATCTTTAATTCATGACTGCAGCTGAATATCCTAAAAAGACTTTTAAGAGGTTGATTGATCTGATGGGCACTGGCCTGGATCAGATCCCATAGTGGATAACACTGTTTGTTTTTGTTTCAACACAGGTAAAACAGTCCTGTTCCTCAATATGAAGGCTTGCTAGAACGAAGCCCCTCCTCCAGCTGGGTTTCTGAGCTTGCCTGGGCAGAGGCTGCAGCCTGTTTATGCTGATAACACCCGACGAAGAAAACTGAGTACTTTTTGATTCCGAATTTCTCTTTTAAGCATTATCTACATTTGGGGCAGCTAGATGGCTCAGAGGTCAGGAGTTTGCCAACAAGCCTGATGCCCTGAGTTCAATTCCTTTTTTCTCTAAGAAAGAGGAATTGTGGGTTGTTTCTCTAAACAGATGAAGAATTAAGTTATAGCCTGAACCCCATTGAGCCGACATGTGTTTCCCTTCTCCTTTCATGGAAGGCAGAAATGAATCTTGCCTTGGAGGGCCTCTTCCCTCGGTTCCTATTAGTCCTCGGCTAATAAAACCAAGGCTAGTCCTGAAGTTACATTAAATCATTTGAATCCCCATCTTTGCAGAAGTTTTAGCCTCAATTGGCCTTTCTTGAAGAAGCAGAAATTACCTCTTTTTTTTTTTTTTTTCCTCTAATGGATGTGAAGCAAAATCACAAAGGAGGAGTGGAGTTGAAATGGAAGAAAAACCTGGAGTCCTGCTGCGTGAACTAGCTGTGCTTGGTTTCTTGGAGCCACAATTTCTTTAGGGTGAAAAGAATCCCTGCAAAATTCCTTTTAGGCACCTCAGAGGGCTCCAGGCTCTGCGGAGAAATTGGAATTCTCTAGGTCTAAAGATGTCTTGCTTTTTATTTATTTATTTATTTATTCATTCATTCATTTATTGTTTTTGTCATAGGAACTTCTCTCTGTCTCTGTCTCTGTCTCTGTCTCTGTCTCTCTCTCTCTCTCTCTCTCTCTCTCTCTCTCTCTCTCTCCATCTTCTCTATTGCTTTTTGAGTAGGCTAGAAGAAGATGAGCTCCCATCATCAGTTCGGGTGATTTATTTCTAAGCCACGGGACTTGTTTCTGGAAATTGCTGTCTTTTCCTTCAAGAGCCCCGCAGGCTTCAGCCTGGTTGAGCAGCCCCATCACTGTGTTAGGTCTCTGTGAAATAAGGAGACTTTTAGAGGGGGCAGTGACTGAGCCAGGCCAGACCCAAAGGTGCCTGAACAGGTATCTATACTCAGTTCCCAGGATATCACAGTGGCTTCCTTCCCATAACCTCCTTATGTCCAGAACCCTTCCCAGGAACTAAGGAAACAAAAATTGGCCAATCAACCCATCGATCATGATTTTTCAAGTGAGAATTAAGTGTATGAAGTTGCACCCCCGTTTTTACAATTCTAATAATCTTATAGACTTTAGTTTTCAAAATCACAATAAGAAAGCCGTGTTACTTGGATTTATTTGTTTGTGGTTTTTTTGGGGGGTATGTGTGTGTGAGGTATGGGTGCGGGGGTCAGAGGACAACTTTTCAAGTATCAGTTCTCTTCTTCCATTGCAGATTTGGAGATCAAGTCAGGTCATATAAGCTAAGCTGTCTCATCAGCCTATTTTATTATTATTATTTTTAGATTTATTTATTTTTTATGTGCATTGGTGTTTTGTCTGCATGTATATCTGTATGAGGGTGTCAGATCCCCTGGAACTGGAGTCACAGACAGTTGTGAGCTGCCATGTGGGTGCTGAGAATTGAACCCGGGTCCTCTGGAAGATCAACCAGTGCTCTTTATCGATGAGCCATCTCTCCAGCCCCTGATGATGATGATGATGATGAGGATGAGGAGGAGGAGGAGGAGGAGGAGGAGGAGGATTTTATTATTTTGAGACAGGCTCTATGTAGCCCTAGCTGTCCTAGAACTCACTATGGAGACCAGACTGGCCTCTAACTTGTGAGTGAATCCTCCTGCCTCTGCCTCCCGCTTGCTGGGATTATAGGTGTACATCACAACACCTAGCTGTTACTAGGATTTAAAAACAATGGTCTCACAAGGAAAGGTCATCCCAGAAAACTGTAAAGACGAATATCACCCACTTTGCAGTCATCACAGCAGGCTTGTGCCTGGAGCCTCCATTCACTAGCGATGTAAGCCTTTCAGTGCTCTATGGCAAGGTCTCAAAGGTGAAATGAATAAATAAGACCTGCCCCCCATGGGGCAGGGCAAGGAGTAACTGAAATGAATTATGGAAGGGGCTTGGCACAGTGTCTGCCACAGAGTAAACGCTCAGTAGGTTCAGTCATTATTAATAGTGACGCGGCATTAATAATACACGAGAAAAGTGACCCTTGTATCCCGGCAAAGCAACTGCTGCCCCAGGCTGGATTTCCACCTGAGCAAAGGTAAAATGGGAAAGAGCTCTTATGCTCAGTATTGTGTATGGGCGATACACTTCTTCGAAACATCTCAAATATTGCTTTTGAAAATTTGGTACCTTCAGAGAGAGAAAGAGACAGAGAGAAGAGAATTCAAACAACTTAACGGAGACTTTCTTAGAGAATGAGAATGATTCAGGCCCGTTACTGATGTCACGGGTTGGTCTGGACGCCCACTCTCAGTTGGCAATGATGCTGTGGCCGACGGAAGGGGGAGTGATTGACAGCAGAGGAGAGGCAATGAGGATTGTCATGGGCACCATATGGCCTGAAGAAAAGCTCAGGACTGTAATGCTCATTGGACTGCAAGTATTCATTCTTCTGCTGTCCCCACTTGTGCTCCCATCCCTGGAGAGGACCAGGGCAGACGACAGACAGTGACTCATCCTGAATGGGGACGATGTCCCTGGTGAAACAGTCCTTGTTTTGACTTTAGGCATTCACATTTCTTGCAGATTTGAAGCTCTGTGTTTTTAGGATAGTGGGTAGCCTTAACGGCCCAAGGGAAAGCATGGTCAAGTTCAGGTCACCTTGGCTCCCAAAGATGACCTATGTGCTGTCAACCAGAGCCAGTGGAAGATCCCCGACAGGGTTTGCTTACAGTCCTCCATCAACCGCAGATCCATCTGGCCACACTCAGGTAGGGATAGGTAAACACAGAATGCAAAATTGCTTGATCAGGCTGGCCAGGATCTGAATAACAAGATGTCTCAGACTGGGAGGAAGTCTGAGAAACTCTGGTAGCAACTGGGTGACAGGATCCAGAAGATGGCTGTGACATAAACAGACGGACGCAGGGAGATGCTGCCCATGAATAGTGATAATAGCAGGAAGTCAAACCTGTATGGCCTGTCAGGTACAATGAAAGGGCACTGGGAGAGGGAGGGAGGAAGGGAGAGAGAGAGATCCTGACCTAGCCGGCCAGAGGGAACACCCAGCAGAACAGGAAACAGGAATGCAGATCTGTGAGGCCTCCATTAATGGCTTCCCTGCACTTAGAGCAGAGAGTTCAATTACCCTAATGGAGACCAAGGCGCTCACAGTAGGAAGAAAGGATTTCAGGCTAAGCTCCTGTTGTTTCCTACCACAATTTACAAGGGAAATGGTGCAAGGGCAAGCCCAGATGAGAATTAACCTCAAAATAAGTACAGAGAAATTTTGTTCTAAAATGAGCCTTAAAGGTAATGATTCCCAAACTTGTACATTTGAACCATTTAGGGGGTGTTTTTAAAACTTTCAAGGTCCAGCCTACAGTTCAGACCAAGTATGTCCCAATTGCTAGAAGTGATTTTCCAAAGCCTTCCATTCATTGCAATGTGCAACACGTTTGGAAACCATTGTCCATGGTCAACATACATAGTAGAGACTCTTAGAAACCGGCAGGTTGGGTTTTACTCTGCAGGATAATAAATATAATCATTAAAAAATCGCAAGAGGTGGTTGGGGAGATGCTTCATTGAATAAAGTACTTGCCTTGTCAACATGAGGACAGATGCTCAGGGCAGTCACCTGTAATCCCAGCACGTGGGAGGCAGAGACAAAGAATGCCCCAGCCAAGCTGGTTAGCTAGACTAGCTGGAACACGTGACCTCCAGGTTCAGTAAGAGACCCTGTCTCAATAATAAAGTGAAGGGGGATCCAGGAGGACACCCTGAACCAATTTTGGGCCTCCATCTACACATACACACACATGAAGGCATGCACACACACATAAGCGCATACACATAGGAAACCACATACATACATGCATGCATACTACACACACACACACACACACACACACACACACACACACACACACAAATGAAAAGACAAGAGGAAATGCAACATCATGCCTATCCAAGGATGTTGTATACCTGTAGCATCAATACTCAGGATGCTTAAGCCGCAAGATCAGGAATTTGAAACCAGAGTTGACTACATAGAATAGTCAGAAAATAGGGGATGCAGTAAAGAAGGGAGAGAGAAGGGAATAAAAAAAAAAGTCAGGGCTGCAGAGATGGCTCAGCAGTTAAGAGCACTGACTGCTCTTCCAGAGGACCCAGGTTCAATTCCCAGCACCCACATGGCAGCTCACAACTGTTTGTAACTCCAATTCCAGAGGATCTGACATCCTCACACAGACATAAATATAGGCAAAACACCATAAAAAATATAAATTAAAACTTGTACCTTTTTTTTTTTTAAGTAGAAAATGGGTTGACAGAGTGCTTGCCTAGCATGCATGAAGTCTTGGGTTCAACCAGCACTGCCTAAAGCCAAGATTAGCGGCACATGTTTACAATTCCAAATTAGAGCATCAGAGAGTAAGAGGCGGGATGATCAGAAGTTCAAGGTGACCCCTGACTACACAGTGAGTTTGAGGCCAGTCTGATCTACACAGCAAATTGCAAGTAGAGTTACAAAGCGAGACCCTACCAAACAAAATAAAAAACAAAATCCAGCCAAAAACCAGAACAGGACTTATATCTTTTGTCTGCTTTTTAATTGATTTATTTATTTTTAATGTGCATTGGTATTTTGCCTGCATGTATAGCTGTGTGAAGGTGTCAGATCCCCTGGAACTGGAGTTACAGACAGTTGTGAGCTGCCATGTGGATGCTGGGAATTGAACTCAGGTCCTCTGGAAGAGCAACCAGTGCTCTTAACTGCTGAGCCATCTTTCCAGTCCTGTCTCTTGTTTTTCTTACTTGTAACTTTTAAAAGTGTTTGTCAATGTTCAAGAAAAGTGGATGAAGAAACACTCTTTTTTTTTTTTTTTTTTTTTGGTTGTTGTTGTTTTAGCAATAAGAGTCAAATTCCAGTAATTATTGAGCAAGTACTTTGAACTTGGTGTCTGGGAGTGGGCTAGACATCAAGGGAGTTCGATATTTTGTTTTTATGGGTACAGCAATATATATATATATATATATATATGTATGTATGTATGTATATGTATGTATGTATGTATGTATATATATGTTTGCTTCATAGATTGTTCATAGCCATGACCTAATTTTTAACTTGCATCTCTGTACAGGCAGAGAAAGTATTCTTTTTCTCTTCTACTTCCACAGATGGAAAAACAGACAGTCCCATGACTTGCTCAGCGTTGCAGAGTGAAGCCCGGGGCAGGAACGGAAGCAGAATGTGGTGCTTTAGAAGTCCCAGTTGGATGTTCTTCCTCCACAATGCATAGCCTGGCTGCCCCCACCTCCCAACAGCTCTGGGAGCACTGGTGACAGCCTGACCCCAAAAGCTTCTGTTATTAGGGAGGAAAAAACTCAGGACAAATGCCAAGAGTCACACAGAGGTGGGAGCTGAGGGCTGGTTGCCTGTCCTTGAGGATTCAGCATATATACTGGATGACCTTGACACAAAATTTGCCTTTATATTCCACTGGGGTCAATGACAGAGATAAGGTCATTGAAGCCACACAAAGGGATTTTTAGGTGAAAAGGAATGGAGTCACTTAGAGTTTGTGTGCTTTGCTTATAGTCTGAAGTCCCTCTTAAGTAGGTTGTGAGGGTGATGGAGTGGGTCTGTTGTCCTGGGTTCTACTTGCGAGAAAAATTCCATGAACTGGCTTAACCACAGTAGGCTAAAAGGACAAGTTATAGGCCCTGAGACAGGAGCGCAGTGCAGTCCAAGCAAAGACTAAAGCTAGGAACTTACCAGTTGTCAGGAACTTAGAGAAACCACAACATAGTGTAACCATACACGTGTATGAAATGTCAGAGCAAAACTCATTTCTCTGCATGCTAATCAAAGTTAATCTTAAAAGGAAAAGCAGGGCGTGATGGCACAGACCTTTAGTACCAACACTCAAGAGGCAGAGGCAATCAGATCTCTGTGAGTTCCAGGCCAGCTGGGTCTACACACTGAGTTCCAGAGCTATATAGTGAGACAAATCCAAACATTTACCACTGCAAAATTCATATTATAGCCATAGGAAGTACATCCACCTTCCCCCGCTTCTCAGTTACATGAACTCATCATCCTTCTCAAATATAGACCTCAAAATGCAGCCTTGATCCAATGTTCAGGGTCAGAGCAAACTGCTCTAAGTAGCTATAGGGAACTGCCTCTGGAACTGGCAGTGAGGCGCCTACAAATAGGGATCATTTGAGCTAAGTGTATTCCTCAAAATACATCTACTACTGCTCATGCTTGCTAGCAGGACTATACTAAAAAAAAAAAAAATGGAAAATAAGAAATGTTGGCAATGAAATGGAGAAATGGAAACCCTCATGTAATGGAAATGGTAGTATAAATATAGAGTTAATATAGTACAGTCACTACGTAAGCCAGTTTTGTGATGCTCAATAAATAAAACATAGACTCTCCGTATATCCTGACAGCTCAATTGCTGGGTGTACACCTAAAAGAACTGGCAATAGTTATTTAAACAAAGACTTGTATATAAATGTTGATGGCTACGTTATTCACAAAGGCCAAGAAGTACAACCAATCTAAATGTCCATCAATGAACTAATGGACACAGAGTGATAATAGCCATTCAGTGGAATATTATTTAATCACAAAAAGAATCAAGTACTAAACGTAGATGAACCATGAAAACGCTATGTTAGGTCATGGAGATTAGGCCTGCCCCCCACCAGACCCCATATTATGCAACTTCACTTTATAGTGTAGATATTATTAATATCTATAATGGGTAAATCCATAGAAACAGAAAGTCGGAGGAATTGAGAATGACAATGTGTCATTAGTGGGGCTGTTCAGAGCACATCCTGCTCTTTCTGAGGACCTGGGCTTGGTTCCCAGCATCCCTATCAGCCGGCTCACAACCATCTGCAACTCCAGGGCCAAGGGAGTCAATACCCTTTTCTAGATTCTGAACACACCAGCATGCATCTGATGCTCATCCATACAAATAGACACCAAATAAAATAAAACAAATCTCTGTATGGAGCCTGAAACAAGATCACAAGTTTGAGGCCAGCCTGGAGTACACTGCAAGATCCTGTCTCAAAACAACCAACCAACCAACCAATTAACCAACTAACCAATCAATTAATCAATCAATCATATCTGGACCCAGAAAGCAGTGATGGCTACACAACATTTGAAACATAGCAAATATCTCTGTAGTGCATATTTTGAACTGGCTGAAATGATAAATGTGGATTTCATCATCATTTAAAGGGGAGAGTATACTGGGAAGATGAGTCCATGGGTAAAGGCGTTGGTTGCCAAAGTTGACCACCTGTGGTCCATTCCTGGGGTCCAGGAAAGAGAACTGACTCTTGCAAGTTGTCCTCTGACCTTCACATCACACACACACACACACACACACACACACACACACACACACACGCGCGCGCGCGCACGCGCGCTCACTCACCCACTAAATAAATAAATAAATAAATAAATGCATACATATTATACATACATGTATAAAAAAATGTTCTGAAAGACTAATTACTTTCACTACCCTAGAGTAGCCTAGTTGCGGATTTGAGGTAATACTAACTTATTTACTCAGCAAACATGAATGGAGGGTTTGTGTGCCAAGCTGTGCAGCATGAAGCACGTGGGAATTAAATGCCCAGTTCCTGGCCTGAAAGAGCTAACAGATTAGTGGATTAGAAACAAAACAAAAACAAAAACAAAAACAAAACAAAACAAAAAAGAATGGGTTCTACTATCTATCCCAGACTAGTTTTGAACTTGTGATCTTCCTGCCTCAGCCTCTGCAATGTGGGGATTACAGGATTACACTATCAGACCCAGAATAATAGGTGATTTCAACACTGGGTGTTGGTGAGAAGATGTAGACACGCTCAGGGTGTTGGATCGGGAGTACTCCTGGAGGATGAGGCAACCCCTGAGCACATTCCTAAGCCATGAGTAGGAGTTTCCCTGCGAGGTGGAGGGAACAGACGGGCCCTCCAGACTGAACAAAGCAAAGCACAAAGGCACAGACAGAGAGGAGGTGACAGCGTGTGGCTAAGCCCGCCTTCATCAGAGAACAGGGCGTTCCGCGGGGTCAAGAAAAGAAGAAAATCCAAGAGTAGAAAAGCGGTCACTGGGGTCATATGTCCAGCAAGATCAAGTAAGACAGAGGCCAGAAGTGTCCCGAAGTGGCTGTGGGCTGGACAATGAGAGCCACTCTCAGACTCTGCACGTTTTTGTTTTTTTGTTTTTTTTATGGTCATGGTGGGCCTGTAGAGTGAAGTACGGCTAGGAACAGAGCCATCGCTCTGGAGGGCCAGAGCACTCATGTACCCAGGAGAACAGCAGAGATGAGTGGAGAGACCGAACAAAGAGAGGAGAGGCCAAGGCTGGAGAGCCCTCAGTGTGACCTGGCAAATCAGGAGGCACCAGCTTCTCCCAGACAGGGCGCAGGGGTTAAGAAACAGAAAGAGAAGTTCCCTGCTGGACCAGAGGAGCCGGCGCTCCCACCTGCGCCCCCCTCCACCCCCCCCCCCTCTGTTTACCCAGTGAGATTCAAGGGTGGGAAATGCTCAGAAAAGCCAGTATGGGAGAGGGTGAACTTGCTGCCGGGGAGTCCGAGCAAGCTTTCCAGGCTGCTCAGCAAGCCCGCTGAGGCTGCAGATGATTGTAGTAGCGCCAATCTGCGTGGGCTGTGATTTTTCTCCAGCAGAGCTCGAGCCTGGGAGTCCAGATGTCAGGGTGGAGAGCTGGGGAGTGGAGAGCTAGGGTTCAGCCGCGCAGGGGAGGGGCTGAGGCAGGGGGACCGAGTTGGGGGGAGATGATCTGGGGACTGGGGTGGGAGGCTGAGGGGCTGGCGAACCCTAGGCTAACAGGGAAGGAGGTGAAGTGGTGGGGAGGAGGGAGGGCGTTGACAGCGCGCGGCAGTAGCAGCGAGAGAGGCTGGGATTTGAGGAGGTGGAAAGCTGAGCACATTGGGAGTTGCGAGTGGGTGGGCAGGGAGGAGGAGGCCCTGATCACAGTGGGCTGGGGAACAATTGCAGGCAATATGTAATCAAGTGCTAGCGAGGAGGGTTTGAAACCTCAGTGGGCTTGGGGAGGAGGCTCGGAATGAGAGCTGAGCATGGGTTGAGGACAAATCCGGTGCGAGGCAGACAGCCAGGGAGGAATTCAAGGCCATGACATGACAAACGATGTCTTGATGCCTAGAAATCCCTGGGTGGATCGAACCTCGCAGAGGACGTGGCCTCTTGAGTCTCACCGAAGGGAGGGGACGGAACAGTGAGAGCGACTGGAGATTCTGGGGTCTTGCCTGTGGAGGGCTGGGCGCTCTGGGTAGCACGTGCCCTTTCTCCTGCCTCACTTGGCTCTTCACTTCAAGCCCTCTTTTGACACTATCCACACCCCCTTCAGCTAGTCTCAACCTTTCAAAGAGCCAAACAAACCTTCTGTATTCCCACAGGTCAAGACCCTGGTTTTGAGGGAGGCAGAAAAGTCATCCAGGTGGTCCTTGGACAAAAAAGAATCTACAGCGTTTGTTTTGGTCCGAATGAGCCTGAGATCAGAGAGGTTAAGCTAAGGGGTGTGTGTGTGTGTGTGTGTGTGTGTGTGTGTGTGTGTGTGTTCACAACCCAGCTGGTTTCCAACACCGCTGGTATGGAAGGGATGGTGTGTGTGTGTGTGTGTGTGTGTGTGTGTGTGTGTGTGTGGTCGGCCTGGTTTTCAACCCAGCTAGGATAGAAGTCAGCTGACATTCCTGGCTACTTCCTGGTAAGCCAAAACCTGTGCCTGCTTCTTTTTTTTTTACTTCCTGCACTCGGGGGCTGGAGTTAAGATTAATCATTTCTGGGGCTCTCTGGTCTGATAATTATTTGCCCTCTGTCTTTAATCCCAGCACTCTGGCCCAGGTGAAGTACCCCTCCGTCTCCTGGTTCTGCCCACTGCTATCAGAGGCCCAAAGTAGGTCAGCTCAATGCTCTCTCATTGAAATTTCATTCCAGAGGTGAGAACCTGCAGCTGTTTGTCCCAAGGATGGGGATTTACCTGAAAGCCTCAGGCACATTCTTTCAGAACCTGCTTCTAAAAACTGTTCCTTCATGTCTGTGAGGTACTGCATATCCTTCCAGAAGAATCCAGAAGAATCCTTTGTAGTCTTGTATGAACTAGACTTGATACTTAATGTTAAAATAACTGGGGATTCCATATTGGCTGGGGGGTGGGGGACCACCAGCCCACGTGGAGGGACCTGGAGGCCATGCTCCTTTGTCTGTCAGCAAATCTTACAAGCACCACAGAACTCATACAGCACCCCTCGTCTCTTGGCAACACACACACACACACACACACACACACACACACACACACACACACACTAAGAACTAGAAATGTAGCTTCATAGTAAAGCACTTGCCCACCATGTGTGGGGTCTTGGGTTCAATCCTGTGTATGTGTGTTTGTGTGTGTGGTTGTTTGAAAGAAAATGGCCCCCAAAGGGAGTGGCACTGTTAGGAGGTGTGGCCTTGTTGGAATGGGTGTGGTCTTGTTGGAGGAAATGTGTCACTGTGGAGGTGCGCTTTGAGGTCTCATATATGTTCAAGGTACCGCCTAGTGTCACAGTTCACTTCCTGTTGCCTGTAAGATGTAGCGCTCTCAGCCCCAGCACCACATCTGTCTGCATGCTGCCATGCTCTCTGCCATGATGATAATGGACTAAACCTCTGAAACTGTAAGCTGCCACCTTGGTTAAATGTTTTCCTTTATAAGAGTTCCCGTGGTCATGGTGTTTCTTCACAGCAATAGAAACCCTAAGACAGTATGTATGTATAGTGTGTGTGTGTGTGTGTGTGTGTGTGTGTGTGTGTGTGTATGTGTGTGTGACATGTTTGCAGGAGCCCACAGAGGACAGAAGAAGGTGTCAGATCTCTGAAGCTAGAGTTCCCAATGTGTTGGGAATTGAACTTGGGTCCTCCATAGAGTAGCAAGAGTAGCTTCACCACTGAGCCATCTTTCCAGTCCCACCCCCATGTGCATACACAAAAAGCTATAATTTAAAAAGCCAGTCACATGCAATGCCTAAGCATACAAATATGTGTGTTGCCAGGATAATGCAACCCGAAAAGTAGTAGTTTATTTTGTTTGTTTGTTTGTTTGGTTGGTTGGTTGGGTTTTTTTTTTTGTTGTTGTTGTTGTTTTGTGGGGCTCTGGGTTCACAGGGAAGTGGCCTTGGCAGGGAAGGGTTTTGCTTCTTTGTTTGGGTTTGAAGTAAGAACTCCATGTTACATAGATTCCCCAGAACCCTGTCTCAGAAAAGTCTCACTTCACCTCAGTACTGCCTTGCTTAGAGCTCTCCACGGGTTTTCTATTTTTTGCCCTTGAAGGTGTTTGCTTCCTGGAAGAAGCACACTATAAGTTATAAAAACAGAAAACCAGGATATTTTTACAAGAAGCTCAGTTTAGCTTGGGGCCTGAGGCAAGTGTCTGAAGGACAGGCTGTCGCAGCTGCAAACTCCTCTGAGGGTGTCAGGATTCCTAGACTGTACAGAACTGTAAGACCAGAGAGTCCCCCATCCAGGATCCCCCAGGGTGGGATGCTGGGAGCTGAAGTGGCCAGAGAATGTTGAGAGAGAGTTCACTGTCCCAACTCCTACACAATGCCCTACCCCACCCACTCCCATGCCCAGAGACTTTCCTCTAAGTGCTCCTTGAATTTATTGATGCAGAAATAGAATATTCCTGGCTCTTCATGATCTTACCTTTCATCCCCATTCAACCAGACCTAACAGAGCAAATGTACACAAAGTCCCCAGTTGACCCATGAAACCCCACTGGATACCTCTCTACTTCCAAGATACTATGACACCAACTACCATTTACTGAGCATCTACTGTGTACCTTACTCTGAACTAGGTTCTTTGCACCATTTAAATAGTGAGCTCAGATTAAAATGAGCCAATGATATAAAGTACTTAGCACTCTATCTGGCACATAATACTCAATTTAAGCTGAATACGATGGCCCAGACCTGTTTTCTCAGCACTCAAGAGGCTGAGGCAGGAAGGTTGAGAGTTTGAGACTAGCCTGAGCTACATAGCAAGTTCCAAGCCAGTCTATTACATAATGAAAACCGCAAACATCAAACAAACAACCTCTGTTTAAATCAGCTACTAGTTGGGGGAGGTGGTGCATGCCTGGAGAGACTCATGAGGCTGAGGCAACAGTATCATTTGAGCTCATTAATTAAAATTAGCCTGGGCAATACAGTAACACACAGTGTCTTACAAAAAAATAAAGTGAAATAGAAAGCAGCTATTATTTTAAAAAGATAATAATCTCCATAATAGCCCAAGGAAACAGGCATTTCATCATTTTATAGAGAAATTTAAAAAGAAACAAACAGCCAGGCAGTGGTGGCACATACCCTTAATCCCAGCACTTGGGAGGCAGAGGCAGGCGGATCTCTGAGTTCGAGGCCAGCCTGGTCTACAGAGTGAGATCCAGGCCAGCCAGGGCTACACAGAGAAACTGTGTATGTATGTGTGTGGGGGTGGGTGAGGGGCAAGGTTATAAACAAACACTTAGGTAATTCTCCAAGCCAGGCGTGGTGGCGCACACCTTTAGTCCCAGCACTTAGGAGGTAGAGGCAGGTGAATCCCTGTGAGTTTGAAGCCAGCCTGGTCTACAGAGTGAGTTCCAGGACAGCCAGGACTATGTAGAGAGACCCTATTTAAAAAAAAAAACAAAAGCAATTCCTCAAACTGTCTCAGATTCTAGGCTCAAGGACTTATATCTAATATATCCGTCTTCAAAGAATGGCTCTTCTCATAGCATTATTTGGCTCTCAAACCACAAAGCCTCTTTTTAATCTGCCTTGAGCACGTAGGAAAGCTATCTTAGCATTATTTGTGCCTCGAACGATGGGCACGCCTTGATTCCCCGCGGCACTTGGAAGGCAGAGGCAGGAGGCTCTCTGAGTTTGAGGCCTATTGGGTCTTCAGAGAGAGTTCTAGGACAACCAGGGCCACACAGAGAAACCCTCCAAAAAACAAAACCAAATAAGCAAAACTAGTGTGTGTGTGTGTGTGTGTGTGTGTGTGTGTGTGTGTCCATGTGTGACCGTGTGTGTGTGTGTGTGTGTGCGTGTGTGTGAGTGTGTGTGCGTGTGTGAGCGTGTGTGTGTGTGAGTGTGTGTGCGTGTGTGAGTGTGTGTGCGTGCACTCATGCACACACATGTGAAAACCGAAGGTCAGTGTCAATTTGACCAGGCTGGTTGTCCAGCAAGCCCTAGGAATCCTTTGATTCTACCTCCCAGCACTAGAATTGCAGGTACACACTACCATGCCTGACTTTTACATGGGTACGGGGAAGGTTAATGGCTAAACCAGCAATTCTCAACCTGTGGATCACGACCCCTTTGGGGTCGCATATCATGTATTTACATTACGATTCGTAACAGTAGCAAAATTAGGGTTAAGAAGTAACAACAAAAATAATTTTATGGCTGGGGGTATCTCCACAACCATAGAGGAGCTGTATTGAACAACATGTTCCTCACAACATGAGGAACTGTAGTAAAGGGTTGCACGCAGCATTAGGAAGGTTGAGAACCCCTGGTAAACCGTCTTCTTGGCCTAAATCCTTTATTTTTGTGACTGGGGATGGTGGTGCATACTCTAATCCCTACAGTTGTGAGGATCTAGCCTGTTCAAGGCCATCCTGGGCTACACAGCAAGACTAAAAAACATGTTTATTTTGAATAAGAGTTTCTTTAACAGGAGCAGACTTTCCATCAGATTTCTCTCCCTCATTACCTCCCAGAGCAATGGAAGTTGTTTTTCCAGGCTGCTTCTTATAGCATCTTATTGTCAGGAAGGTGACAGCCTGTGAAAAGAAGAAAGTCCCTGGAGCCCCAAAATGTCAGAGGCAAGCTCCAGCATAAGCCTCTTTGATTTATTCCTGTTCCCAAGAGTGAGCCTGGAAAAGGAATGCTACCCAGTCTGTTTTCCTCTAGAACATGACCCATGGCTGAGTGTCTGGTTAGCAATGATGATGCTCACCCATGCCCCACCCGCCCCTTACATTCCCTCACCCGTCATATCCAGGTACTCTTTGTCATGTGACACAGTCTTCAGAAGAAGTAGTCTTCACGCATTTCCTGGAAAGTGGGTGTTTTGGCTTCCTCCAAGAATGCTGGGAAACTTGGTTAGAAGTTAGTGTTAATGAGGTCACCTCTAATGAGCCGCTTATGACAGTCCCCACACAACTCCCTGACCCCACACCTGTGGACCTGCTAACCGGGTCTGTTGTCCTGCAAAGGCAAATGTTGACTTATGGCTGGTGGCTAGAAAGATGGCCCAGACCCCAGTGCTTAAGCTAAGACCAATAGTCACCTTCTCCACTCCGATGGGTGCAACACACTCAGGCAAACTGGAGACTACTTGCCCACTTCCAGACAGACGGAGGAGTTTAAATGACATAAGAAAGTCACTCCTAGGCTTCTGCTAGGCTGTCTCCACCATTCACAAAGGATGATTAAGTAGAGATGGCTCTGTTTGATTCTTTTGCCTCTTCAAATCTCACTGGATACATGAACGTCTTAGTGTTTCCCCTGAATAGCCATGCTTTAAAAGGTTTCCCTCCATGTGGAAGAATACTGGTCCACAAGGCTGCGTATGTCCCTGTTCACCTTTATCATTCATCAATATTAGTTTTCTGCCAAATCTCATTTCTGGATCTAATGAAGTTCACAACCGGGCTACTAATGAAGTAAAGGCTAGGTCCATGGTCTCCAGTATCAGGGTTTCCTGGGTGAGTAGCTGGGAGAGCCTGCAATGCTGGGCTTGAGCAGGACCATATGCATCTCTCTGTCTCCAGGTCTCTGATGGCAGCAGATGGCTGGCTGCAGCGGGGCTCAGGTGCTGGGCACAGAGCCCAGGCTGGAGCAAGGCTGACTGCAGTCTAAGGATAGACGGGGCATTCAGTAAAATCTGCAATACAAGCTGGCCGTGATAACGCACGTCTGTTATCCCAGCACTTACCAAGTAGGAGAAGGAGGATGGAGAGTTCCAGGCCAGCCTGGACCACATAGTGAGTTCTAGGCCAGTAATCGCTACATAGGGAGACCCTGTCTCAAATAAGCCCCAAACAAGCAAGCTAACTCTGGGAATCCGTCAGCCAGTAGGGAGGGGAAGTCGGGAGCTAGATCCACAGAATGATGGGAAGGGAGTCTATCCAGGAAGACAACATATGAAAATCAGAAGGCTGGAGCTGAAAGCAAACTCAGAAAACAGGCAAAAAAATCCCAGCCAATGGATATTCGCAAGACAGTGGGAAAAGGGTACTCTTGTCAACAAATGGTGCAAGAGTGAGTGTGTAAACATGCAACGTGAACCTCCACCACCGTTCATCCTAAACACAAGAGTTCGTTGAAATTGATCTATAGGTGCTGAAACTACGAAGACAGTGTAAGAGAAAAATCTTAACCTCCTTGAATTTGGGAAGAGACTCAGTGTAATGATGTGACCACACTGAAAGCCACTGAACTACTGTACACTTAAAAATGATTAAAATAGTAAAATTTGTGTTATCTGTATTTTACCCCCTGTTCCCACACACACACACCAGAATATATTTTATTCCTCTATTTGCCAAGAAAAAAGGCATGAACATGAATTCCCCTGCCCCCAACGGCGTACTAAACGTCATCAAAACTGTAAATCTTTCAGGTGCAGTGGTTCATGTTTGTGAGCATCAGGAGAAATGCTCAGGAGGGCCTTTGCAAGTCTGAGGCCATTCTGGTCTATATAGAAAGTACTGTGCTAGTCAGGGCTAGGTAGAAAGACCCAGCCTCAAGAGAAAGAAAAGAAACAAGCCTTGGTTCATCAAAAGACACAAAACTGAAAGGGACAAAAAAACTTAAAAAACTGACAAAGGCCAGTCATGGTGGCACACACCTTTTATCCCAGCACTGGGGAGGCAGAGGCAGTCAGATCTCTGTGAGTTCGAGGCCAGCCTGGTCTACAAAGAGAGTTCCAGGACAGCCAGGGCTGTTACACAGAGAAACCCTATCTCGAAAAACCAATAATAATAATAATAATAATAAATAAATAAATAAATAAATAAAATAAAAAAGACAAAATATCTAGTATTTGGAGGTACTTAGAAGAGCTAAAGACTGTTACATATTGGCCATCACAACCACCATCATCACCGCCATAACCATTACCACCACAACTACCATCATCACCATCATCAAAGCTGCCAAATGAAACACCAGAGATAAATACACAGTGGAGGTCAACACCGCGGTGAGCAGGTACAGAGAGGTGGGTGAGAGGTTGAAAAGCCCCACACCTATCACTCGGCACTCAGGAGGCTGAAGTAGGCGGACCAGGAGTTTAGGGCCATCCTGAACGACATTACACACTGAGATCATGTCTCAGAAATCTAAAACAAACGCTGGGTGTAGTGGAGGAATGATGGCTGGTCCAAAGACAACGGAGCTTTTTCTCCAGAAGCCACTGTGGGATCAAATACGCCCAAACTGAAAGTATAGGCCTAGGCAATCCTGGTCTCTAGGAGATGTTCCCTCAGAGGCAGAGATAAGAAAAGAAGTAGAGATCGTTCAGACTGATACTTGGGAGAAGCAGGTGGGTGCCTCCATCCCTGAGAAGGTGCTGCCTGGTGGGACAGGTCTCAGCTTGAAAGAACCTCAGCTAAGCACACACGTTCCTAGCAGCTCCTGGCGGCACTGAATGCAGCTCCACTGGGCTGCTGATTACACAGCATTTGCGCCCCACCCCCACCCCCCCTGCTCAGATGCATCACCTGGGATTTCCCTAGCCTTCTGGATGAGCTCTCCAGTGGGAGGGATAATGGGTTTGGAAGAGCAGAAAACAGAAGGGGGGGGGGGGGGGCGGGGGGGGGGGGGGGGAGGGGATTTCTTTGTTTCCTCTTTCCTTTGGAATCTGGTCCTGGGAGCGGCCATGCCTCTCTGAGACGTTAGCGCCACCCCTGTGCTTCCGATTCTCAGTCTCAGATCTGGTCAAAGTCTTCCCAGTCCTTGACCTATCTATCATAGGAAGGTAAGAGTTTCCTGCTCTTCCTAATCCTGAGAGCTTTGGTTGGCTCCCTTAACCCTGCCTCGGCCCTGTGAGAGCCACAGTGTGGATCCTATTCTGTCCCGGGACCTGTGTGATCATACAGCCACTGGTCAGCCACCAACAGGGACAGGCAACCTCAAGGTCCATACAGTCACTGGTCAGCCACCAGCAGGTACAGGCAACCTCAAGGTCCATACAGTCACTGGTCAGCCACCAACAGGGACAGGCAACCTCAAGGTCCATACAGTCACTGGTCAGCCACCAGAAGGGACAGGCAGCCTCAAGGTCCATACAGTCACTGGTCAGCCACCAGCAGGGACAGAGAACCTCAAGGTCCATACAGCCACTGGTCAGTCACCAGAAGGGACAGGCAACCTCAAGGTCATTCTCCAGTTCTGCTTTCTGTCATTTTTGGTCAAGACACTGGACATGGCCCACACACTTCACTGCCGCTGTTGTCCCAAGCGATGTGGCAGTCCAGGGCCCTCAGAAACATGGCGCAAAGATTCTGCAGGCCTCCTAATCTCTCCCCGCACCACCCCTGAGCCCTTCCTCCACTTAGGTAAACACTGTGCACTCAGACTGAGAAGAAGAAGAAGAAGAAGAAGAAGAAGAAGAAGAAGAAGAAGAAGAAGAAGAAGAAGAAGAAGAAGAAGAAGAAGAAGGTCCCTCCTGCCCGACACAGGCCGGGGAAGGCAGAGGGAGGGCATTCTGCCAGCCCAGAACATCAGCTGTCCCCGGCAAAGGTCAGGCTGCCCGTAATAAGGACGTGCTCACAGCCAAGAGAGGTAAATCCAAACCAAAAATGTAGACAAGCATGTCACTCAACGCTGACTGCTGAGTTCTCACAGCAAGCACACTGTTGTTGAGGCAATAAGCGATTTAAATGACTCTAGGTTGGAACTCATGAGGTCCCCTTGAGCAGCGTATGGTAGACACCGCTAACATGCGCTCTGGGGGGGCTGAGGGGTGAGGGAAAATCGGACAGGAGCTCCTGGGAGGACGCTAGGCTCAGACGAGGCTGTCAGCTTTGTGTCCTCTACGGTGCTGTGAGAATTAAATTATTCCTGCTGGGTAGATATGAGAAGGAAAAGCTTGCTGATCAAAAGCAAGGTAAGGAGTCCTGAGTTTGAATTCTGCCTCTGGTACTTATTTGTCGTCTGGTGTTGGCAAATAAGCAACTGAGTCTCTGTGGCTCAGTCTTGTCACCTGTGAAATGGGGATAAAAATAATAATAAAGCTGTTGTGGTGGTATACGCCTGCAAAGATAGAGGAGAGATGATCGTATGTTCCAGACCTGACTGGGCTACCTAACAAGACCCTATCTCAAAAACAAAGCAGCACTCCTATGCAGGTCCAATAGCATTTCTGCCAGTTTGTATCCTGACATTTAAGTGCCATATATAAAAACTTACCATTACCAAAAATGGTGTCAGGACACCCATCTCTACCCATCTAGCCTCTCTTCCAATTGAAAGAGCAGAAGTTCCCCTGGGGACTAAGAGGAGATAATTTAACATCTACCCCTGGGAGGTCATCAAACACAGTCTCGAAAACAGCAAACCCCATCAGCTCTGGGAACCCAGCGGAGTCCAGAGGCGGAAACAGTCTCTGTGGTGCTGGTACCATGTGAACTGTGTGCCGCTGGCCCACACAGAAGGGGCCAGTCAGCCTGCAGAGCCGTGGGCAGCCATGTGGCTGCTCTTTAGCTGAAGACGGCAGAGCCAGCCACGACTGTCTAGAAAGTCCTGAATCTTTGGAAAAGGCAAGCTGGCCCCCTCATGTTAATGCCTTTGTGACTGCCTTGACCAACAGAGTATGACAAAGTAGAACCATGTGACCTCCACGTTATACGAATGCCCTGCCTTTCTCCCTTGTTTCCTTGAGTTAGCTGCTCTTAGGAACTAAGTTGCATGCTTGGAGAAAGCCTAAGTCACGTGGAAAGGCTTTGGGTAACGGTAGATGCTTTGGGTAATGGTAAGGCGCAGATGAGGAAGACTCTGAGCCAGCCCCAGTTTTATCCCTGGCCATTTTCCCATTGACATTGCATGAGGGACCCCAAAGAAGAAGCGTCTAAACTAAAACTAGTCAACCCCCACTGCTTTTTCTTTAAGTAACTTAATTGTGAATAGCCACCGGAGAGGCACAGCTATTTTACTATTATTCGATTGTCTTTGTCCCTTACCAAAATGGAAGTTTTGAGTTGGGGATGTGGCTGTGGTGGTTGGGTTCTTTCTTAGCATTCACAAGGGCCTTGGTTAGATCCAGCACCACATAAAACCACACTTGGTGGCACATGCCTATAATCCTAGCACATAAAAGGCAGAAGCAAATGTATTAGAAATTTAAGGTCATTCTTGGCTATATATCAAGTTTCAGGCCAGTCTGGGACAAATGAAAAAAATTTAAAAGCCAGGCATGGTGGAGCATAACCTTAATCCCAGCACTTGGGAGGCAGAGGCAGGAGGATCTTTATGAGTTTAAGGCCAACCTGATCTACAAAGCAAGTTCCAGAACATCCAAGACTGCATAGAGAGACCCTACCTCAAAAGCAAAAGAAAAAAGAAAATTTAAACCAACATTAAAGCTAAAAGATAAGTCGGGCGTTGGTGGCGCATGCCTTTAATCCCAGCACTCGGGAGGCAGAGGCAGGCGGATCTCTGTGAGTTCGAGGCCAGTCTGGGCTACAGAGTGAGTTCCAGGAAAGGCGCAAAGCTACACAGAGAAACCCTGTCTTGAAACAAAACAAAACAAAAAGCTAAACGATAGTCAGGACTGTTTCATGTTATGTATAGCTATCCTTATGAATTAACAAGGAATAAATTCCTGATAAGATTTGTCACATGGGAAACTGGGAAGATGGCTGAATGGTTAAGAGCATTTGAGTTCAAACTCCCAGAAACCACGTAAAAATTCAAGTTTGGCTGTAAATACCTGTCACCTAGCATTGAAGGGCAGAGATAGACAGATCACAGGAGCTCATTGACTGGCCAATCTTCCTCTGTCTCACCAGCCAGCTCCCAAATAAGCACATGGAGACTTATTATTAATTATGAATGCTCAGTCGATAACTTAGGCTTGTTTCTACTAGCTCTTATAACTTAAACTAACCCATTTCTATTAATTTATATGCTGCCATGTAGCTCATGGCTTGTTACCTCATCTCCTACATGTCATGCTTCTTCTGCATCTGGCTGGCAACTCCACCTTCTTCTTCCCAGCATTCTCTCTGCCCTGAAAATCTTGCCTAGCTATTGAACATTTAGCTTTTTATTAAATCAATACCAGTGACATATCTTCACACAGTGTAAAGGAATATTCCACAAGTCAACTTAACAGAGGGTACACTTCCAGTTCTGTGAGAGTCTGTCTTAAAAAAAATAAAGTGGAGTAATAGAGGGGCACACCAGATGGCCTCCTAGTGCATCTGCCAGCATATACTTCCACATATGTACAACGCACACACATACGCACGCACGCATGCACGCACGCACGCACACACATTTTGTTAAATGATAAAAATAGCATAGTACTGGTCCAAAAACATATAGAAGACTCAGAAATAAACCCACTCAGCTATAACCCCCTAATTCTTTTTTTAAATTTTTATTTTATGTATATGGATATTTTGTTCTCATGTATGTATGTGCACCATGTATATACAGTGCCCTTGGAGACCAGAAGAGGGCATTAGATCCACCATAGCTGGAGTTACAGACACTTGTGGGCTGTCACGTGGGTCCTGGGAATTGAACCTGAGTCCTCTGTAAGAGCAGGAATTACTCTTAACCACTGAGCCATCTCTCCAGCCCCTATAACCCCCTAATTTTCAACAAAGATGTCAAAAACATTTGTTGGAAAAAAATAGTACCTTCAACAAAGTGTTCAGAAAAGTTAATATTCATCTGTAGAAAAAATAAACTATCTGTTACTCTTCATAAAAAATCTATTCAAAGTAGCTCAAAGACCTCAATGTAAGATGTGAAACCTTCAAACGGCTAAAGGAACAGAGAAAAAAAAATACCTCAAGATATAGGTATAAGCAAGGACTTAATATAAAAGGCCAAAATAACAGAGAAAATAATCCCAAGGTTAACAAATTATGTTATCTGCCAGGACAGGCTCTAAAGCTACAAGGAGAAACCCTGTCTTAAAAAACCAATATAGGGTGGTGGTGGCGCACGCCTTTAATCCCAGCACTCGGGAGGCAGAGCCAGGC
>CABHPP010147478.1:0-56857 GCA_902168425.1 Peromyscus attwateri
AAATGTGAGTTCAGATCCATGCATTAGAACACATGCAAAAACTTAAAATGAACCAAAGACCCAGCTGTAAGAGTTAGCAGTAGAACTCTCAGAAGCAAACAGGCAAAAACTCTTTTCTTAGCATTAACTGCCAACTTGACACAGCCTAGAATTGTCCAGAAACAGAGTCCCAAATGGGTAATTAATTGTCTTTATCAGGTAGGTCTGTCGGCATGTCTGTGAAGCATAGGCCCTCCCACTGTACGGGGTGCCCTTTACTGGGAAGGTGGTCCTTGGCAGTCGAAGAAAGCTAGCTAAACATGAACCAGAGAGGAGTCCCACAAGCAGAGTTCATCTGCGGTTTCTGCTCCAGGTTCTGGCTCTCCGGGTCTTCCCGAGTTCTTGCCTTCCTTGCCTTGCCTGGCTTCAATGATGGACTGTCACCCAGAGGTGTAAGATGAAATAAACCTTTTTTACCCTAGGTTGCTTTTGGTTGGAGTGTTTATCACCATAGAAAGAGAACTTGAACAACCTTGTACTTGGCAATTATTTCTTAGATTTCACAGCAGAAAAAATGGGTAAAGTGTATCGTATCAAAAGCCTAACCTTTGCACCAAGGGAGTGAAAGGATCATCACTATAATGAGAAAACTATTTGCAAAGCTTATATCTGAAGTCCACCTGCTCCGCATACGTAAGCAACCCGTTCATGCAGCCTGTGAAAGAACAGCCCAATTTTTAGATGACCAAAGGAGCGAAACGGACAATTCCCCAAAGATACACAGAGGGCCAACAATGGCAAAAACAAATGAGCAAACAAAGCCCTGGTATCATTAGCCAGCAAGAAATGTACATGAAAACCACAATGAGGTAGATGCCTCTTCACAACCGCAGGATGGACAGAGCAGTAACAAGTAATTCAGAGTCCATGTTAGGGAGGATGTGGTGTAATCAGAACCTTTGTGTGTTGCTCACAGGAATGGAAACTGGTGTCACAACTTTGGCAAGCCGTCCAGCTGCCTCTCAGCAGTACGCCATGGTAATATCATATGACTCAATAATTTCACTCTTGGGCACAGGGTATCCCCCTCTTCCTGTAGGGGATAAATTCCAAGGCTGCAATGGATGCCTGAAACCATGACAACACCAAACTCCATACTCTAATGCTTTTTCCAGCTCCCCGGTGCTCTTCCATACTGTAACCAGAACGCTCGAAGTCTGAGAGATGAAATTTAGCATGCATTTCTTCTTTGAAAATTCACAGACAGAAGCTGAGTTGTTTGTTTACTGACTTGCTTACTTTGGGGTGTGTTCATGTATGTGTGCTTGCATGCAGTGGTCACAGAACAGCTTACACACATCAGTTCTCTCCTCCTGCCATGAGGGCCCCAAGTATCATGTGTATCTTGGCCCAGAGCAGAGAATGGAGAATAGTAGGTGTTGAATCTTATGATTCTTCACCAATGTTCACTCCTCTGGGGCTGGGAAGACAGTGTGGAGGAAACGCAATTAGCCACAAGTCAGTGACTGGTAGAGATGGGAGAAACTTGAAGATTCTTTAAACTGTGCTTTGTGTTTTGAGTCAGTTCAAAGGACTCCATAATCAAAGCAAAACGTACAAGAAGTTCACAGTGTGTCAAGGAATCAGTCAACGCTGCGGACTCTAGCTGGAAGGGTCGTTGTAGACACTATGCTCCTGGCATCATTTCATGAGGCTTTAACACACAGTGCAGTGTTATTTGTCCATAGGTCAGAATTCAGTTTAGAAACACAAAATGGCAGGTAAATATTAGTCTTAAAAGTAGAGAAATAAGCATAGATGCCTTAAAATTCTCCAGGTCTTTCTTTGTGCCTCAGACTACAAATTCTCAATGAACATTGCTTGCTGGATGCATGCATGCCCTATGTATGCATGTGTTTGGTCCTATGTCTTGCACGTTGTTGGGAATCCCTGGGTGCTGTTGATGGGGGAAGAGGGGATTACATGTTTCTTCATGAAGAAGATAATATCACCCCTAAGTGTCTCAAACCAATTAATTTTACTCTAAAAGCAAAAGATTGTGCTTTTGAAAAATGAATGGCAAACTAATTCAAAGTTAAAGTAAACTATTTTATTTATAGCAAATTTATTGGGAGGTGTGGGATTGACCAATTGCTTAAGTAGTATACCACATTGATATACCTTGAAAATCTAATTTATGACATCGGTGTTGATCAGTTTATCTCCTTTGGGGGTAAAACGTGCTGTGCATCTTAAATTATCATTCTCATTTAAATGTATGCCTTTCTGTACTTACCCAACAAACCACTCTGAGATCAGCCCTTCCACCTTCCCTTCTCCAGCCCATGGTCCTCTTGGACCAGAACCATGGCCCAGAGTAGCAGTAGTTGAGCTCCCCAGAGCCTAGACAAGCCTGAGAAAGCAAGTGCACAGCACCAGAGAAAGGCCCACCCCCACCCTCGTCTAGCCCATTAGGCAGCCTCTGGCACTGCCAGCTCCAGGAAGCTGCCTTTTCATCCCACAGCATTCCCGAAGAGGGTCTGATAGCGATACAGCGAAGCTGATCCGTGGAAATAGGAGCATCTTCATCCTCTGCATCCTTGTCCCATTTCTGTAGCCTGGACGATTACTAGGGATCCCATTTTCTTACTCAGGACCCAAATCCTTCATCTTTCGATGGTGTCTGAATCTTAGGACTGCAGTATACTTTGTACTTTCCCAGACAGGTGGATGGGAAGTGTCTAGGGACAGCCTGCACACATTAAGGACCTAGACCTAGGACCCCGGTGTTAACACTATATTTCCATGTTCTTGGCCTCTCGTTTAAGAATGAAACAAAAGCCCACACCAATTGCAAAACAGCAAGGAACCTTCATTCAAAGTGAACCCACAGAACAGGTGAGAGGACACTGCGCTTCTTACCAAGAGATGATGAGCAATGGATATGAAATGTTTAACTAATCTAGTTATAGCCGTACGAACCATTGGAAAATGATAGTCAGAGGGACCTGACTGAGCACACTGTGTGTGCCAGAGACATGACTCACTGATAAGATATTAACTTATTTTTAGTTTATTTATTTTTATTTTACTTTTTAATTTTATTTTATTTATTTTATTTTATGTAGATCAAGGCATGGGCAGTGTATGGAAACCCCAACAAAATGTCCAGAAAGTCCACAGCCTGGTCCTAGTGAAGCAAGAAAACATAGTCCCCGCTCTAAGCAATGAGATAAGTTTCAGTTTCCCCTGACACCATCAAGAACTCTTTTTTTGGGGAGTTTCTATTCAAATACATTCCAGAATGAATCTGGGTGAAGGTAGGGGATCCATCCAGTCCAGACTGGTTTTGGGTACATGCACAATATGGAGAAACTGTCTTCAAGTAAACTTTGGTAGAGAATCCTCTATTTACTATTTTATGCCTATTCATAATTGGGCACACACGTAATTAAACTCAGATACATTATGGGAAGGGACATGCATAGTAGAAAATTGATTGTGTGCCCTAATCTGTCAATGAAAACAAAGAACTACCCTCACCATACCCATTAGTAAACCAACTCCTCTCATGAGTGCCACAGAGGAAGCCCTAAGCAGGCAGCATCTTCGCTCTTCCGGCCTGCTGATCTCTAGAGTCTATCCTGACTTCTTCTGTGGCTTTGCTTTGAACATTATACTGAGCAACGAATCTTCGATGCATTGAAATCAGTGGAGGCTTTTATCTCATTCTCAAACAAGAAGCTAAGAACCTGCAAACACCCAGCCCAGACCTTGACCACTAAGTAACACTGGGACCCTAGGTCTGGATCCGCTGGTTCGGACTGTCCCTCAACAACTCCCACCTGGCTGTCCCTAGACTGTTCACACGTGGCAGCTGTTATCAGTCACACTCTGAAGACGCCACATGAGGGACAGCACACTCGGGCAGCTCCTTCCAGATAGGAAAAGCCATGGACCTGGTTGGAGAATGAAGGCTGGAGTCCTGTTAGATCAAGAAATGTTCTGCCTTTGGGGCCAACTTGGCCCGGCCTTTTTCTGAGGCACACATATGTATATGTGTGCCTATGAAGACATGTTGGAGTGCCAGTGCAACCCTGTAACATAGTTTGGCTAACACTAAAAATAAAATCCTCTTTTCCATATTTCACTGTGGTACAATTTCCTGTCTTGAAGAAAGATGGAAACTTCTGCTTGGAAGATCTATAGGCAGAATTTCCGGTAATGCTGAATGAGCTCCAGTCAAAGCGAACTATTTTACACTGCCGTTATTACTCATTTACCAAAAATACTTTGTTCTGGGTTTAATATTTTCTTAATACTTTCAGCTTTTTAAAGTATTCTCTCATCAAATACCAGTTAATTTCTCAACAAGACCTCTGGAAAGGCCCCCAATGTCAAACCCTGGGACAGATTACCAGATGTCTAACCTGAGATAGGCTACCCAAATATTTAATAAAATTTTAGTTTGTTTGTTTTTTATAATTTTTAGTGACGGAGGCAAATGTCATTTATCTATGATGACTATGTTTGCCTCGACATTTAAAAAAGTTTCGGTAAAAAAAATTATGTTAAAACGTTACATAAAAGTCTCTTTTAATACCTGCCTTGACAGTAGACGTGTCCATGCACAGCTATGAGGCTCCATTACAGTTTTATTATGATACGATTATGATGTCAATGTGAGTTTCTAAAAAAGCTCTATCTGACTCTGATTTCAAGACAGCTTCACTGCATTAAGAAACAAAACAGTCAACAGAACATTGCATTAATTTGAGGGCTTTGACAGAAAGCCATAAAAAAAAAGGAATGTGCCAAATCGAGTCAACCGAAAACTTGGCTCGTCCTGGAGCCCGTGGTGCTCCTGGGGCTAGGGGTTCTAAAAATAGAGACCAGTAGGCGACGCCAACGGGGTCTGGAGGACTGGGCACAACTGGGCTGAATTAATTAATGTGGTGTACAGGAGCTCTCTCTCTTGCTGGATCTGGTTCTCACAATGACATGCAGCCCTTTTGTATTACCCCAGCGCTGAAGGCAGGGGAGTGGGGCTGGCAGGCATTCCATTCTCCCGCTTTACAGGATTTTTTCCCCCAACCCTGTGTATTTATGGGGTTTTTTAAATACTATCTTTTCCTGTTTACCATATGTCAAATTCTACATGAACTGATAAAAACACGCAAAGGCCTTATCACTCCAATCTCCTAAAATAGACTTTCTTCCCTCCTCCCTCCTACACTTCATCAAAGCCCTAGCTACTAATTACTAAAATCCAAAGTGTTCATCTGACCGAACTGCATTATGTGTCCATATTTAAAGACCTCAATTCAATTACCCACTCTGATGTGGGCACCCAGATTTTAAAAAAATTTAAAAAAAAAATCCTGTTGGTATTTTTCCATTCTGAAGCTACTGAGCTCTGGGAAGGCTCCGTCTGAAGATACCCACCCCCCTCAAACATAGCATGCCCTTTTTATGAGAACATGCACCTTCTTTGCAGCCAGGCTACTGCCTGCCTCGACATGGCAGCAGCCACCCTCATCAGCGCCTGCTGTGATGTGCCTAACTCCTCACTCCGGGGAGTGCTTCCCTGCTTGATGCTGGTGGCAGATGAAAGCTCTTCTAATTTTCCATCCAAGCCAAATAGATGCATAAGCAAGCTGTTAGATTGTCTCAGGATCGGCACAGTGGGCCATCTTCCTGCTCTTCCAGTTAACACAACAGGGACATTTGCAAGTGCTCCCCTGTGGGAGGAGGAGGAGGAAATGGAAGACAAGGGGGTGAGGGTGCATCGGCTCTGAATTAATGCCGACCGGTGAAGAAGTGGCACAGTCCTCTCAATGCACCTTCATGGAACCCAGTGCAGAAAGCATGAGAGCGGAGAAAACTTGGACGGCTGAGAATGGGAAGAGAAACGCTGGTGGGTTTTCTTCCTCCAGAGCGAGGATCAGTTTGCCTTGTGTGTTCAGCACAGGCCTCTGTCCAAAGCACAAAGGAGAAAAAAAAATCATGTGAGGCCGCTGGATGGCCACAGGCTGGATGATCAGTGGCCTCCGATCAGGCCCCGGGATCCTACAGATGTACTTTGGATGCAGAGTTCAGAATTCAATTTCCAATTCTCTCCCAAGCCCTCCGCCATTAGTGTATGGCAGTCATCTGTGAAGAGCGTGGTCTTCTCTGTGAAGGAGAGAAGGTGTTCCGGACGGTGAGTTTGGGGGTCACACACTGACAGGTGGGGTGATACTCAGCAAGGGACAACACCGAAAGCCCAGGACGTTGAAATTGACAGAAACATACGAAACATGCCTGCGACTCCCGATACCAAATGAGGGAGAAAGAACTACATGCTTTGATGGAACTAGTTTTTATCATCACTGTGTTAAAAGTTTACAATAAAAGCCTGGGTGCTTGAGCATTCCGCTGAGTGTGGCTGAGAATAAGCTACACAGACACCCGTCATTCCTAAGCACAGAGATGGACAGAGAATGTACAAAGACGCCATTGGTGACAAGACTGGTCCTCTCGCTGACTCTGGTCCTCTAATGGAGAGACTTTCCTTGTGTATATGCAATAAGAACGTCTAAACGAGATGTGAAGATATTTCCTGAAAGGACTTTACTCCAAAATAAACTGATGCAATTTTATCCTATAAGGGACAGCAACATACACAAAATGATTGTAGGGGATGAAACTGTGTCTCCCTGTAACTTGATCCCATTGTGACTGTTAATCCTCACTAGTAACTTGATTGGATTTATAATCATCATGAAAACACCTCTGGCTACACCTCAGAGGATGTGTCCAAGAAGACGCTTCCTTCCTGAGAAAGGAAGGCTGGTCTTGAATGTGGACATCATCAGCCTTGGGCTGAGACCTCAGACTGAATCAAAGTGAACTGAGCACCAGCATTCATCTGTGGTCCTGACTCATGTGACCAGTGGTCTCCACACCACGCCATGGATGCTGAGGAGGTTCCTCTCAGAGTCTTTTCATTCGGTCAGGTCTTTGGATTCATCTAGGCATGCGCTGTTACAGATGGTCGCACACACTTCGAAGTCACTCCCCTGGGGTTAGCAGGGCCCCAAGGAGACAAAGAAAGATGTCCATCCTAGCTGTTTGGGGGTTTAACTTATTGCCCATGTTTTACAAAGTCACAGGAAGCAGGAATACCCTAAGGTCCCTGGAAGTTCTCTCAGTCCCCCTCAGGAGCACAAAGCCCCTGCCTGAGGCAAACAACAGGAAGCACCTTGAAAAGACACTGCAGTGTGTGAGAACTGTCCTCTCTGCTGCTGTGGCCTGAGAGTGCAGGAAGGGCTCCGCCCCTCACGGAAGTGCCATCTGACTGACTCATCTTGCCTCCTGTTACCCAGACTTGAGGGTCTTGGTGAGACGCTCTGCATACCTGAAATAGCCAGACAGAGTGGTAGAGGGCGGGCTGATTAAAGCCGTGTAGTGGAACAGCATTTATCCATTAGCAGTACTTATTATTTAATGAATGAAAAACAGTTCCTCCTCTAATATTATGTGAGGAAAGGATTCAGAATTATGTGCCAACAATGACCTCACTTATGAAGAAATATATATTTTCATATACTTGAGCATAGAAAAAATAGAGTAGGAAGAAATACAACTTTACATTAAGAATCTCTGCCTCTGAGGAGAGAATTATGGGTAATTTTAATCATTCACTAATATTCAAAGTTTTTTCAAGTTTAACAGCTAATTTTTTAATTGAAATTTTTTCATACAGTATATTCTGATCATGTTTTCCCCCTCCCAAGACCTCCCAGATCCTCCCCACCCATACCCTTTGTTTCTCTCCTTAAAACACAAAGCAAACAACTGCTCTCAAAAAACCCACAAGAAACACGAAACTAGAAACCATAATAACAAGCAGAAGACTGATAAGACAAAAAGAAAGAGAGAGAGAAAGAAAGAGAGAGAGAGAGAGAGAAAGGAAGAAAGAAAGGAAGGGAGGGAGGGAGGGAGGGAGGGAGGGAGGAAGGAAGGAAGGAAGGAAGGAAGGAAGGAAAGCCCACATAAAGAAATATGAGACAAAAGTCTACAAAAACTCCATTGAGTTTGCTTTACTTTGGCCATCTACTGCTGGTCATAGAACCCACCCTGAAGTGTAGTTAATACATCCAGTGAGGCTCCACTCGAGAAAACCAGGGTTTTTTTTGTTTTTTATAACTTCTACAGTGTGTATAAATTTTCTGTCAGGAAATAAACTAGGACCCCTAAGATAAGGGCATACCTTTCTTCTCCTGGTGCACATTACCTGGGGCCTGAGCACTGAGATGGTACCGGAAGTTTCATCCTCCTGAGTGCAGGGACCAGTGAAGGACCTAGTGGGGCCCAGCACTGGATGGAAGCACCTCACTTAGAGCTGTGGAGTTGTAAGATCTGCATCCATCCCTGGTCTAAGGTCCAAGAGCTGTTTCCAGAGCTGGGCCCAATCTCCCTGAACAAGCCACTCTGGGGCCACCCTTAGCCTGTGTCCTCTCCCGTCTAACATCCTGTCCCATCCTCCAAGCTCTTCAGGTTCTCAGGGTTCAGACTTTTCACAGAAAAACACCCTATCTAGCCTCCTGGCACTTTCAGCTTTCACCCTCCCTGGTAGACAAAGTTAGACAAGAGACTTGGCTGGGGTAGGGAAGGACTAACTCCAGGAAGAACATACATCAGAAACCTCTGGAATGATGGAGAAACAGAGTCATATGAAGAAATTTAACATGGGAGTTCAGTATTCAGAGGAAACAATCTGGGAAGGAGCGCGCACATGATTGTATGTCTCCACAGCCAGTAACTTGGTGGCTTCCCCTCGACCCATGTGGGCCAAACCACAGTGCATGAGAAATGCATTTATTTTCCTAACTCAGAGTGGCAGGCACACACGCCTTCAGTCTTGGGAGATTAAACTGACCAGTGATGTACAGTTTTTTAACAAAAGACGCTATTTTCTTGGAGAGAGCGTGGAAGTTATTTTTCGCTTTACTCAGGGTGAGGGCAGGCTTTCCAAGTGTGGCTCCTTCACAATGCATTATGGGTAACTGAAACCTCAAGTTTTCCCACAATAAAGAGTTTTGCAGGGTTAGAGCCCTGAGAAGTCTGCTGCTCTATCTGAGACCCGAGGCTGCTGCAAGGCATGTTGTCTTGGAGTCAACCATCGTTGGGGGATTCTTGTGGGCGATAGACAACGTCCCCAACAGCTGAACTCTATTTTCCTTGGGATTGGGAGTCTCCACGTACAGGAGGAGTGTGACCATGAACTCCCATCCACAAGCCCTTCCTGAAAAAGCAAAAATATATTTAAAGGAAATTTAGCTTGATGGTGAGTGAAACCAGAATATCTTGTTCAAAAATGCTACAAATGTATCACAAATCCATTTTGCATTTCTGTAAGCTCTCTTCTGCCAGCCACTGGACCTGGTGAGACACATGGCCAGTATTTCCTGTGTAAAAGTCAGCCTTCCTCATGCTATCCCATGGCCTCCCAGGCCACCTTCCCCACCACAGAAAGCAGTCCAGGGCCAATTACTTGCCATGCCATGCTTAGGTCTGTGTTAGTTGCAAAGTCTCTCTCTGGCTTAGTCAGTGTTGTATTGCTGTAAAGAGACACCATGACTGAGTCAACTCTTACAAAAGAAAGCATTTAATTGGGGTTTGTTTACCATTTCAGAGGTCCATTATCATCATGGCAGGAAGGAAGGCATCACATACCATACACATGGTGCTGGAGAAGTAGCTGAGAGTTCTACTTTGGAACTTTGGGCTAGAAAAGCCATTGGGTGTTAAGAGCTCAGTGGGATAATGTGTGAGAACTTGGAAGATAAGAATGTTGAGAGCAGTGCAGAAGATGGAGACCTGGCTTGTGAAGTCAGAGGGAAGTTTAAAGACTCTATCGAGGCCATTTGTTATTTTGAATTAAGATCCTGTGGTTCTGGTCAGCTAGGGCTGAAAAATCAGCTGTGATTAACAAGATAACAGAATTACTAAAGCAAAACTTTGCTTTGCTGGGATACTTGATGATGGTCAGCTGAAGCTAAGAAATTAGCAGTGATTAAGAAGAGACTGGCATCACTGAGGTGAAATCTTCTGGGAAGTGTTTCCTAGGAGCACAGAGAGGGGGAGCACACAGAGGAGGCCAAGGCTGTACCTTTGTGTTGGCAGCTGGACTTGGAAATGTGTAAGAGTCACCCAGGTGGTACCGGTTTTGAAGGCATGAAGGGGTCATGGAGAGTAGCTGAGGCTTGGCACTGTGAAAGGCCAGGAGAGGCCATTGGTGAAGGTACAGCCTCAGTAGCAGTTGACGGTCCAGGACTGAAGGGATCATGCAGCAGAGTTGAGGCTTGGCACCATGAAGAGAGCCTATGAGAGGCTATTGGTGAAAGTGCAGCCCGTTTGCAGCAGAAGACCCCAACATTGTGGAGATGCCAGTACCACAGGGTGACCACCAAGAACAGCAGGACAGTGGAGTGGAGCTGGGGCCTAGAAGACAAGATGTGTGTGCTGCGAGGGTGGAGCCAGAGAAGTGACCCAAGACCTGTGGAGGAGCCCAGAAAACTGTGAGTGAATTCCAGATAGTTGGACATTGAGTTATTTATACTGGTGGAGTTTGGTTTGCTTGGTTTAGATTGTGATGGTGCCCTGGTTCTTCCCTCTTGGAGAGGTATTTAATTTTGATTTTTAAAGGAGCCCACAGATGAAAGACTTGAACTTTTAAAAGAGATTGGATATTTTAAAGAGACTGAAATTTCAATGTTTGAATTTGTGAAGACAGTGGAACTTTTAAAATTATTTATGATTTTAATGTGAGCTCTTGGGGATGAGTAAGAAAGGGAGGGATGTGGCTTAATAGTGAAGTGTTTGTGTGTCGAGTTGACAAGGGTCAGTTGTACTAGCTGGTCTTGTGTCAACTTGACACAAGCTAGAGTCATCAGAGAGGAAGGAGCCTCAGCTGAGGAAATGCCTCCCTGAGATCCAGCTGTAAGGCATTTTCTCAATTAGTCATCAATGTGGGATGGCCCAGACCATGGTGGGTGGTGCCATCCCTGGATTGGTGGTCCTGGGTTCTATAAAAAGGTGGACTAAGCAAGCCATGGGAAACAAGCCAGTAAGCAGCACCCCTCCATGGCCTCAGCATCAGCTCCTTTCTGCCTCCAGGATCCTGCCCTGTTTAAATTCCTGTCCTGACTTCCTTCAATGATGAACAGCAATAAGGAAGTATAAACCAAATAAACCCTTTACTCTCCAATTTGCTTTTCGGTCATGGTATTTCGTCTCAGCAATAGAAACCCTGAGTGAGACAGAGCCCAAACAGCACAAACTACTTCAAAGACTACTGGTTGCTCCCCACAATCTGATGATAAGGCCCTATTGCTGAAGACAATGCTTATGTCATAGAACATCAAAAAGTGGACCTGGTACCAACTAGAAGATTCACCCCTACTGCCTAGCATTCCTGGCACTAGAAGGTACACTCCATGATACTGGAGGTGAAAGACAGTCATCAATATCACCCAGCAACAAACCCTGTAACCTGCAACAGCAACCTGCCTGCGAGATATACCAGTGCAATAGTGGGGAGTAACCAACCAATTTTTATTTTTGGATTTAAGGCCTAGTCCAGAAGATGGAATCCATGCCTAATACTGTTAAAGTAGCGAAGAACCGGACATAGGTCCCAGGCCTGGGCCCGGGAGAAAACCTGCTACTGTTATTATGCTAAAGAATCATAGCAAGTAACGTATTGCTGTACCTATGGACCAGTGCCTCACTCAGCCATCACCGGTTTTGCTTCCTCTTGCAGTAGACAGGAACTGACAGGGCCCCACAACTAGACAATGTGCAGAGAATGAGAGACTTTGGAGTCCTCAGTCCTAAATGGGATATTTTCATTAAACCTTTTCCTCAAGGCTCAAGGGTAACTGATGACTCCAAGAAAACAGTGCCTTCCAGACACGACCTTATTGATGCACAAATGATCTCCCAGAGACTAAGGAACCACACACAGGACCTGCAAACGTTCAAGTACACAGGGGCCAAGCATTGAGAAGGGCGAAGTGAATGCAAAATCCCACACCTAACCAAGAAGCTATTTGCAATTGAAGACTGCTGAGAAAGGAAAAATTAGGTCCCCCCCCACCCCCGATAAAATGTCGCTGGATGTATCAACCACACTACAAGGCAAGCCACATGCCAGATGACCAGCACAAAATGAACTCTGTGTTTTGTTTTGTTTGTGTGGCCATTTTGTTTTGGTATTTTTTTATCTTATTGTCTTCCTGTTTGTGTGTTTTGATTTTCACTTTTATTTGGGGGTTTTATTTTGGTTTTGTTTTTGAGAGAAAGAGAGAGAGAGAGAGAGAGAGAACATGAACATGAATAGGTAAGGAGGTGAGGTGGAGAGGATCTGGAAGGAGTTGAGGAAGGGGAAATTATGATCAAAATATATTCTATGAAAAAATTCAATTATAAAAATATGAATGGCTAGAAGATGGTAAACAAATACCACCTTTCATTTTAGACAATGGGGGCCATTCTCTTAGGAGCCTAACACGGTAAATATTGTTCAAAAATTGTCAATGGCAACCATTATGTCTACAATGTGATATTTTATAGAGTCATGCATTGCAGATGTATTAAGTTAAGCTAAGTGAATACCCATTCTCTCAGTTTTATTTTTCTGGTAGGAACACTTAAAATATTTTTTAGCACTTTTGATATATATCTATATCTATATAAATATAGATATCTATATAAATATAGATATAGATATATATCATATATCTATATATAGACATATATATCATATATATATGATATATAGATATATATGACATCTTGATTATTACTTGTAGCCACTATGTTCTGCAATAGACCACTAATAGACATTCATCCTGTCTAACTGAAATGTTGTTCACTTTGATAAAACTTTATTATTCTTACTCTCATTGCATGCTTGTCATAGTCATCAAGTCGACCCACAGCCCTCACATCCCCACCTCAGATATCTGGGCTGACAGACTGACCAGAGCTTTGGAGGTTTCTAAGCACAGTAGCAGAATAAAAGTATGAACCGAATTTCTCCTAAAAAAAAAAAAAAAAAGCCACACCTGAGCCAAAATTCTACAAGATTGATTGACTGATTAGAACTGTGATTGTGGAGCATGGAGTGTTGTATGTTAGGAGACAAATACCTTAGGCTATCTTTAGCCCACTTAATAGCTATTTATGCTCATCTCCATGATGAAGCCTAACATCATCCTTGTGGTTATTAGGTGAGTTAGGTTTCTGTCAAGCCAAAGAATAAGAATGTCCTCAAATAGCACCTGAGATGTAGAGCAGAGACTCGCCTGCTTTGCTGCAACCCACCTACCTGATGTTTCTACCACTATACCTTCTAAATACTTTCATTAATGATGTTGTTCTACTACTGTAAAAACTTCATGCAGCTGTTACCATGTTGGAACATGGTATTTGCAGTAACCAGAATCTGTGTTCAAAGCCTGTAGCCCCTTGTATTTGGCTCCAGAACAAACCTATTCTCATTTCCCTCGAGGTGAGAACTGTGTTTTTGCATCGACATAAGCCACCTCTGAACAAGTTTCCACCCAGGCCATTAGCGCTCGAACCCAGAGTGATACATTGTCTTCTGGTCACAGCTCATGACCAGAAATGACTGTGTGATAACAACTATCCTTGGGACACACACAGAAGAAAATGGAAACCTATTGCACAGAAGGTGAGCAGACCCAAAAGCTTCAGGCCATCACTATGTAACATCCTCTCAGTGAGCACATCTCAGAGCCTGATGCTTCTCTGTGGGGCTCAGACTTGGCTTAGTGCATATTTTCTCCCAAATGTATTCCGTTCATCGCTGTGTTTGCTATATTCACATTGCTTTGTGAAACCAATACGTATCACAAGGTCACCCTCTTCTGTCACACGGATACTCCACACAACTGAAGTAAGCCAAGAATGTGTCTTTGAAATATGTTTGGGATGAGGATGGGAAACGATGGGCCCAGTATTTGCAGTGGGAGGGTCTTGTCATTTTGATCAAAGGCAGAGTCCTGCCTGCTACCTCAATTATATTCTTTCCCTATGCATTATCTTATCAGAGGTATTGTATGAGATCTAAAAATTGTGGATTTCTGACTGATGTGAATGATTCATCTTATTGTAATTTTATGTGAATATTATGATAGCCAAGTGGAAGGGGAATTTCATTTGTATGCTGTGAGAGCTTTGAAAAATCAAACTTTACTTTAAAAATAAATTTTTCTTGCCATGAGGCATTCCTTTTGTGTCATCTCTCACCTTGATGGGGATGTGATGGACCCTTTATAATGAGTTGTCTCTGAATCATGCTGGAAGATGTCAAAATAAAATGAAGATCTCAAAAAAGAATTGCTTCCCATAATTTTTCCCCAAAAAAGGCAAATCACATCTCAGTTTTAGTAAGCAAATATTTCATTTCCTGTAAGTTATATATAAATATATAATCGTTTGAAGTTTGTTAAAATGACTCAAGAATTTTGCCGAGACACTAATGGCTGTCTACCACATCCATGTCTCTTGCTGCACATAATGACAGGAAACTCAACTTCATGAGAAGCCATCTCAGCCTCCAAGAGCCCCACATTCTGGATAAGACAAAGGATGTCACACGTGAGTTTTGTACAGAAGCAAGACTTGAAGGTGGGCATTGTGCACAGCAGTGGTCCTCAACCTTCCTAATGCTGCGACTCTTCAGTGCAGTTCCTCATGCTATGGTGACCCCCAACTATAAAATTATTTTTGTTACTATTTCATAATTGTAACTGTGCTACTGTTATGAACTGTAATGTAAATATCTGTGTTTTCCATCGTCTTCTGTGACCCCATGAAAGGGTCATTAGATTCCCTAAGGGGTCACGACCCACAGGTTGAGAACTTCTGGTGTGATGTGATAGTTCATCAAGAACATACATCCACAGAAAATGAGAGATGAGACAGGATCAGGATGCATACATAACGGGGAAAGGCCAGGAAGGGCCAGGATTTCAGGCAAACTCACACAGCACATAGCTTCAGGCTGCACCTTCAGGAGGATTCTGACTATTGACTTTGTCTAAGGCTTTGCTGACCTGAGGCAAAGAGCTGGCTTTCTGGATTCTTGAACTTTTCCTCCTGTGTCAAAGGAACGCAAACAACTAGGTAGTCAGAGCAATGTCCATGGGTAATACAAGTAACCCCAGGAGCCAAGGGTTGGTCTCCAAAGAAGCTTCTCGGTCATGGTCTTCCAAGGTGGAATCAACCAAATGCTGGAGGACATACAGACAGGGACTCCAGGGTGTCTGAGGACAGAAACAACCTTTAGAATTTCAGTTCTTGCCATGTGTCTCTCAAACCTACCCACACTAAGATCATGTTCTATTGTCATGACATCTCCAAGATGGTTGCCAGTCACTATTCTAGGATGATCTTGTTACTGTGGCTGTGCATTACAATTTGGTGGATGTGACAACAGCCAGCTCATGATAATAACCATATGCTATCTCAGTCAGTCAGTGTCCATTGGACCTCAAACCTGGCCAAAACACTTTTCCATGGTTATTTGTTGTAGATAGCATGTCTCGTCTCTGATCCATGGCTTTGTAGATGGTGATATGACCCTCCTTTCCAGAGCAATCAGAGACTCCATATGGCATTTGTATCTACCAAATATTTTGTATAAGTTGTATCGATTGTATATTTCTTCAGCACAGGCTGTAAAGAAAAGGCAAAGTGGACCTCAGTCAGGAACAGCTAGTATGTAGCTGCCTTTTGGTGAGGAAGTAGCATCATCATTGTGGTTTGTGGTTGACAACTGTAGTTCAACAGGATGATGAGCTGAGTACCCAGTGTATAATGGGCTAAATTGTGTTTCCCCAAAATTCTGTGTTGAAGCTCAAACTCCCAGTACCTCAGGATGGGGCTTTATTTGGAAAGAGAGTCTTGACAGGTATAGTTAGTTAAAATGAGGCCACAATGGAATAGTATGGGCGTGGATTCAATAAGATTTCTGCCTTCATGGAAAGATTGCCACTAAAGACAGAGATTAGACAAAGGAAGGCACCAGAGGTCTATTCTAAAATTCAGGCACTAACTCCAAGGATTTGCACTCATATCAGCAGCTAGGGAGAGGAGGGGAACTTCCCCTGAGAATCCAACACTCCTGGCACCTGGGTGTCAGACTCCCAATCTTCTGAATTGTAAGAAGAACTGATTTTGACATTTAAAGGTTCAGTTCTTTCTGGTGGTGTATTCTGGTTGCCTTGGTATAACATACACAACTTCTGAAGGTTGTATACACATATTCAGACACATGTGGTGAAGATGTAGAATCAGACCAGACTGGTCCTCCAGATAAAATGTTCACTTCAGGTGTATAATTTCTTTTGCTGTAGTAAATTAACACATCGGCCCTGCTTGAGAAACCCACCTCTCCTGGTACGAGACAGTCTCATTTCTGCCTTGTTGGATAGTGGTCTATGGAACTGGGAAAAGGGATGAGGTCTCAGACAGACAAACTTACAGAGAGAGAGGGATGAGTTTGAATTAACTCCACTGGCCCCTTACTACCTCATTTTGACTCCTCTTTATTCAGGTAGCCAGTCACCAGGAAAGGAGAAACGGGCAGTAGTTGAGTATCCGCAATGACCCTGCGGCCAGTGCTCCTTAGCGCAGGCAGCCCCGTGAAAGGCACACAGACATTTGAATGTCATGATCTCTGGAGCAGGTGGAAGGAGTGAGGTGGAAGCCCACAAGCTCTCCGAGGAGCAGAGAAGGCAAGAAACTGTCTTATGCGGGAATGTAGTGAGAGCAGCAAGGCAGAGGGGCCGGTCATGTCTCTTCAGCTGATATGCAGTTATCCAGAGAACTTGTTCAAATGCCCCCTGCGCCACACTGGGAATAAATGTACCCTCAGCATGAAGTGAAAGGACTTGGAAGACAGAAAAAAAAATCACAGTACACATACAACTTAGATGAACAGCTGGATCGATTTCTGCATTTGTGAAAGCCAAACCTGAAAATCAAAGGGTTAATTTATATCCCAAATATAACATTTTATTCTTTCCTCCACTTCCTGACTTCTAAGTGGTGGAGTTTCCTCAGAGAGAAGGTAAAGAGTGAGACCTGTGGGACCCAGGTAACCTCCTCTCCATAGAGAGATTACAGAAGGTCCAGAGCGCTCAAGGCCGATGTGTGAGCTTTCCTCACTCGATGCTAGATATTACAGTCACACACAGAGACAGCCTGCACTTTGTGTGCCAGGGTCTTCGTTGGCATCCACACTTGGCTTTCAAATATTTCAGTCAGCCCTAGCCACCCAGATTCAGGATGCCCTGCACCCCAGCTGGATCCACCCCCATGAAGCTGAATGCCAGATGAGCTGACGTGCACAGGACGAAATGTTATAATTGAATGGTTTGGACAATCAGGGATTTAACATGCGATGAACATTTCAGCAAAACTCCTCCTCTTCCTTCTCTTCCACCTACAAATGCAGGGGTGGGTGGATATCTGCATCACTAGTTACCCACAAAGCCTTGCCAGTAATAATTAACAACTGATCCAAGCAGAGCAGTTCTTTCAGGAGAAAGAAAGAAAGAAAGAAAGAAAGAAAGAAAGAAAGAAAGAAAGAAAGAAAGGAAAGAAAGAAAGAAAGAAAGAAAGAAAGAAAGAAAGAAAGAAAGAAAGAAAGAAAGAAAAAGAAAGGAGAAAAGATCTCACTGGAAACAAGAAAAATCTTCTTGCTCCTGTTTTATTTTTAACCTGATGTGTTGCACGGTACTGAATGTCACCAGATTGTCATTAATATCACTTTCCCTCATGTTCCATATGTGATGTGACATAGCATCTGACTAATGAAACCCCATGAACAATATGTCAACATAAAGAAGCACGCCTGGTCACAAATATGCTCCGAGAGCATTCAATTGCAAGGAAATGTATATTGAACGTGTTTTCCATAGGAATAAAATTGAGTTGCATAGTTAACACATTATGTTTAGGTATACTACCTCAGAGACCAAAAGAACCCAAATACATTGTTGAATGACCTATAAAATGCACATTATCCACACATTGGTAGCACAGACAGGCAGATGGATTCCAACCAGAGCCGGGAAGAATCACAAAGGGGAACCATGTCTTCTCTGAAGAGGCAACCGGTCCTGGAATCCAGCTGCGTCCAGCTCATAAAAAAGTGCTAACAAAGAGCACCGCGTTATTGAGGCACAAACACCAAGTAGCATTGTTTTCTGAAGCCACTCTGTGTTCACCCCACTAACACCCCTGAAGCAGGGCTCTGCAAACGCCTGCTCCCAAGCCTGAGCCGACCGACCGGGGTGTCTTCCCTCCCACGCAGCCTCTTTCCTCTTCTGTCAGCATCTGGACCCAGCCTGCTGAGGACAGCCAGGTCCAGGTCTGTTATAAATGGTACTCGGAAGACTGAGCTGTAAGCCCTCCCCACCAGCCAGCCCTCCCAGGGCCCAGAACTTTCCTCAGATGCCTTTGCCTCTTACTTTATAGAAAAGAAGAGCTGTGCTAATGCAAACAGTTTGAACTTGGCTTCTTTGAACCCCATGATGGATGTTCTCACAGACCCTCTGTTACTTCTCATGTTGTTTAAGACTGACCTTGCTCACACATGCATGAGACAATTGCTCTTCTACTCTCCCCCAGCTCTGTGCCCAGGGAATTCCCCGCTGCCATCATCCGCACATCTCCCTAAGGACGGAGAGGCAAAGCTCTCTTCACCATCCGCGTTTCTACCTCTGCCTTCAGACTGCTTTATTGATTAAAAAAAAAAAAATGGTGGCTGAGCTTCCAGTCCTCACACCCGTGGCTCCAGCCCTTGCTCCCCACCCATTGGTTGGTACCCCTAGTCTTGGTTCCTCATCCCTGGGCCTCTGCACTCTGTGTCCTTCTGCTGAGCCTCATGTACCATCTTTCTCTCTGCACCCCGATACCTCCCATCGCTGCATTTATACGCTTCATGATCATCCCTTGAGCCTCATCCTGTTTCTCTGTGTTGGCTTTGTTTCCTTCAGGAGCATTACCTCTCACTTTACAAGCAGTCAATATTATTTTCACAAGTCTAGACGTCTTGTCAGCATCCCCATGACCCTGACTAACTATGAGTCTTGTTCTTCCCAAGGTACTTGTTCCTCTGAATCTGCACATCATGCTGTCCACACAGCAGAGCTGTGGAACACTCAGGACCTACCCAAAACTGAAACTGAAGTCATCTTCCTTCTACTGTTCCCAAATCACTGCATCCAGGTTTCTCTAGGGCACTGCCAATTCATTCATTCATTCATTCATTCATTCATTCATCAATCTTTGACTTTCTTGGTAGGGCTCAGAGATCTTTGCTCAGTAGTAGGAAACATTACAAAAGACTGTAGTTCTTGAGGCAGGGAGCATCAGTATAGGTGTAGGGACGGCTGATGTGAACTGAGTAGGACCATGGAGGCAGCTGATACAATGAATAGCCCAAATGAACATGGGGTTCCACAGGGAAAGGGCCTGATCAAGGAAGAAGGTACCAAAGATGCACACTGTAAATGAAAACAGAAGATGAATAGGATTATCCAGAGTGTAAGCAGTGGCTTGGAGGTTCTCAGAGGCCAAATTACCCAGGGTAGAGTCAAGATGTAATATATCCCTTAGGAGGGTTAGGATGGGTAAACAGCTGAGTTGGTTAGAGAGGCGACTGGAAGAACAGCTGGATGCTTGCAGAGAACCCAGATCATGTGATGTGGTTTCTTTGTAATGTAATGTCCTGGCAGGGAGCAGGGCTCTGCAGGACAGACAGGTGCTGGGTGAATTAGGAGAGAAAGAGACTGGAGTTGGTGTTGAAGAATCTTTACCGTGGGTGTGAGGGTCAGGCCAAATCGAATGGACACTCGTGACCTGGAGAGTGTGCAAATATCCGCATTTGGGAAGGAGAAGAGGAGGACCAACACTCCCCAGGATTTCAGTAATGTAGCACAGGTCATCTGTCCTGCAGACTCTATGTGAGGACAGAACTCTTCCTTCTGTAGCAGGAATCCCCAGGGTTGCTAGTGTACTACCCCTCCTCCCTCAGAACCCTGCCAGGGATGATCCCAGCAAAGCAGAAGGGCTTCAAGGGGCCAAAGCCCTAAAATCCCACTTTCCACTGCTTCTCAATCACAACTTTAAACACCGGCAGAAGGATTTATTAGGGATAACTCATCGATCAGGGAGATGTCTAGTCAGCAGATTGACTGTCCTTCAGTGAGGATGTGAGTTTTATGCCCAGGGCCCATGTAAGCAAGCAGGATGTGATGACACACGAGTTTTAAATCTAGAGCTGGACGGGCAGAGGCTAGAGGATCCTAGAGCTGGTGAGACAAACAGTCTACCCAAATAAGTGAGCTTCAGTAAGACGCCCTGTCTCAAAGAATAAGATGCACGGCAATGGAGGAAGACACCTAACACTGACATCTGGCTTCCACACACATGCATGCTTGTGCATGCACACACACACACACACACACACACACACACACACACACAGCCCCAATGGTGGATTTAGAGCTTTGTACCTTTGTATATAAGACATATTTTATCTATGTCCAACAAACCCTGAAGTCATCCAGTGGAACATTACTCTCCCATGAAGTAACTGAAAACCATATGGCATAGTAGCTTAGCTCAGGGTACTTTCCCCATCGCAGCCAGAACCCTGTCTTTGTCCCACATTAGCCAATATATTGAAGTCAGTGTCTTCTGATCCCAGCCTTGGGCCGTGGCTTTTCTCTCGCCACATACAGAGTGTGTGGGCTTTCACACCTGGCCACAGTCTGTGTGTCGTGAAAGTTCCGATTCCACAGCCAATCCATTCCCTCCCCTCTCCTTCCCTTCAGCTTTTGATTCTGCTTTGTTCTCCCTGATTTTATTTCTCTTAGAATCTGGGTAATGTAGTAACACAAATAATATTTATCAGCCCTCCTTTTGATAAGGGAGAATTACTTCTTGATCAAGGGCTGATCAAATAAAATCATAAAAATCTTTAATGAGTAAAATCATAAAATGACACATTTGGACGAATCACCAGCAGTAAGAATCAAAGATACTGCCATATAATTAACACACGGCCAATATGGCATGTATTGGAAATGAGTATTTGTGGAATGAATGATTGTGTGAATGAATGAATGAATTAACAAATACAACCAATTCTACTTGGCTGTAAAAAAAAATCAAACTGCTAATCCACTCAAATGTTCATAAATATATCTATTAGCCAGGACATTATCAAAGGCTCAGTGTTGGTCTGTGTGATGTACGGTGTACTCCTCTGTTCAGGACAGATAAAACTAGACAAAGAAACCACTATCGCAAATAACCCTGATCCGGGAAAGAGTTCCCACTAGTTATTCCATTGAAGCTTACTAATGACTCCAGGTGTTGTCACTAATGACTTAATTAATTAATTAATGTTGTCCCCACTCCCAAGTATTACCACTGCTCTTTTTTATAACAGCGTTTCACTCACATGGAGCTGGGATCCGAATCATGTGATTCCCTGGGAGTCCCCTACTCCAGCATGTAGCAAAATCCCCAAGAGAATGATGATCCCTTAAGTTCAGACTCCTGGAAGCCGATCTTCTCCACAAGCACTGACAATCTGCGTTTCTAAACTGGAAAAATAAAAAGGGATCATCCTTGTCCACTAGAGCCATGAGCCGTAGGCATCTCTCTGGCTCTCTCTCCTGGCACCCACGTAAGCGGACACTGCGGCAGTGACTCCAGCCGTTTGCACTGTTGTCCCGTGTGTCCTGTTCACAGCTCTCACTGCGTCATGGAGTCACCAGGCAGTTACTATGTGATTACAGGAAATGATACTGGGTGTCTTTTCTCGAGTCCATCAGTAACCCATGTCACCAGTACACCTACCACTTATCCCGGCAACAATTAAGATATGGTTGACTTCTGCGTACTTGCTTAAAGAAACAGAACAAAGGAACCTGTGCTTTAATGGCATTTCAGCAGACTGGAGCCTGGCAAGTCTGTAGCATAAGATACCTGAGTTTGTGTAAATGATCTGCCTTTCCCAGAAGGAGATGCTTGGATTTATGTCAAATCATCCTAACAGATACTCTGTTGTTCCAAGCAGTACAAAAACAGATGTATTTACAGTTCCGGCAGCTGCAGACCCTCTATTAGAAAGCCAGATTTGTACTTCCCATTATATTTCTACTTCCTTGTTTAAATCCCAGCCCTCTCTCCTGAATCAGAAGCAATAAAACAAGGCAAGGGAGGCTGGATCCATGTGGCCAAGAAATCGCATAACACGTTTTTATCTATGAATAAAATTATGTAACACAGAAAGAAGCGGTCTGGCAGTTGGTGAGCATAGTAAAGCCCACTTTTCTAGAGTAACTTCACTTTAAACAATGTTAGAGACAGTGAAATTAGCGGCTCAGTGCTTTGTTGCTCCCAGAGAGCCCAGGCTGGCAGACACACGGTGTCCAACCGATGGCTCCAGGAAACATCAGGAAACAAATAGCTCCATTTCTGACCAGACTCATGGTGATCAGAAAATGAAAATTACTCTCCCAGGCCACCTTTCTACCAGGTATGGACTTAGGCAAAAGTCCTGGCTGATGGAAAATGAGCGAAGGTAAAGTTAAGCATCGCAGTTCTTACACGTGAATGGCAAGTCCTGGCGGGCCATGTGGGGGGGGGGTCTCTCTCAGTGGAGGACATGAATTCCACTCCTGACCACTCAGTTGACGGAGCGGCCACACCGACAGTGGCTCTTCCACTGAGGAGACAGATTTCTGTCTTGCTTAACCCGCTGTCACACCGGCTTTCTGCCCCATGTGTTCAACACTAATACCCTAACCAATGAAACATACACCCAGTGTAGAACTCTGAATGAAGAACCGTGATGAAATAAACAAGAGAATGCCTAGAATACCACCCCCCCCCATGTTTAACATTTGCAGGAATATTAAGAAAGAAAAGGTGAAAACGATGTAGAAGTACTTACCAATAGTCAAGAGTATGTTTAGATTAAGCGTATTTTACCTGGTGAGGTAATGATTTTCTTAGGCGTGAGAAGCTGAAAATACCTGTGTCATGGCCCTCCACTTGTGACTAAAACTGATTTGTCTCCACTCCGTGCATGAATTTTTAACCTTTGGAGTGCTCGTTCAATTTAATTAGATTACTGGTAGCTGAGACTGCCTCAGATTATCTAGATGCTCAGCTGGGTGGACAGCTCAGTGGGTAAAGTATTTGCTAAGAAAGCATGAGAGCCTGAGCTGGGACCCCCAGCATTCATGTAAAAGCTGGGTACCTAAATACAGGGGTGAGGAGAGCTGATCTCTGTAGCTGTGGACGTGGGCTCAGTTCTTGAGCTCCAGGTTCAGTGGGAGATCCTGTGTCAAAAGACAAATGGAAGAGAGACAAGGAAAAATACCAAAAGATGACCACAAGTCTCTAAGCCCACAAGAACACATGTGCACATTTATCCTCAGTGTGTGCACACACGCACCCCCCCCCACCCCCTAGGTGCTCTGGTATCATGTTAATAGACCATGTTAAAACTCTGACACATGCACACATGCACACACACACACACACACACACACACACACACACACACGCCCTAGGTGCTCTGGTATCATGTTAATAGACCACATTAAAACTCTGAAAAGATAGCATGTGTCACTTCATTAAAAATGATAACTTGGAGGATAATTAACTGCATTATTGTCTGAATCAAGTTTCTACATGTCAACGCTGTGCCAGATTTGAAGAGACGGTGATAAAAGCATTCAAAGCTTTGTAAGTCCAACTGGAGGTTCTCAGTGGGTCTCTGGAAACAGCTCTAGTTTGAGTGGAACATTGGGATCAGCAGTCAAGCTCTACTTCAAAAACAGTGCGCCTCAGGGTGGCCTGTTCTTGAGAGCTGGCCTTCAGATGCCACCTGAAGAAGTACAGTCTGCGCTCATCTGATGCTTGGGAAACACCTGCAGAAACAAATAAAAATCAGTTGATGGTGGTGCTTTATAAACAATGTAACAGCCCAGTGCTTGCCTCCAAAGACACGAGGCATGCCATTTCTAAGTCTGGGATCTTCCTTAGGTCAATTACTCCACGTCTTTCTCCCTAACTTCCCAGTGCTGATGCAGAGGCCACAGAAATGGAGAATAAAATGAGACAACCAAATTTATTTTTACTTATGGACCTGAGCCAGCCTTTAAATGACTCTGGCAATGGCACTTACCTCCCTTGGGAGCCTATTCTCTAGTCTAATAGATCTCGCCGTTAGGAGATTTCTCTTATAATTCAGCATAAATTGTCCCTTGCTGAATTCCATCCCATTATTCCTAGTTAGATGTCCTTGGACTCCCTTAAACAACGAATCCACTCCCCCACAGGCCTGTCCATTCCCAGGCATGAGAGGCAGGGAAACAGAGGGAATGCTGGGAAGGTTAGGGAGAAAGGGAGTGCTGGCCGGGCCTGTGGCTAACCAATAGGCGTTTCAACCACAAACCGTCTCATATGAACAAGGACAGCAAATTTATTAACCACAGGATTGGGTCATCTCAGGAAAATATTTAATTTCAACTAACCTTCACGTTTCGCTCTCGGTAATTTCTCCATAGGTGAAATAGGTCAGAAACATAAAGAGGAAAGAAGCCATAAAGACAACATGGAAGGTTAACCGCACATCTGTGGGTTCTAGAGCCGGAAGTTGGGCTCTGTCTGTGGTTGCTGGTCTGGTTTGTTTGTCCTTGTGCCCTCATGCACAGTCCTAGTAATGAGGTATACACTGAGCTCTGCACCTGGATATTACATCCATGATTTCCTCCACTGTTCACAGCGTGATTCACAGGATGCAGTTTACCCAGAACCCACCCACCAGGAAGTGCCATTCACCCACACAGCTTCAGGCCATGTAGCCACAGTCCAAAGGGACCAGACAAACCACACTTACAAGGACCCGGAACATATGACCAAACCATGGCCAAGGGGATCTTCATAAATGTCTTTCACTTGGACTAGAGAAGCCAGTCAGCCTCTCTCTGCTTGAGTGGACTGAGACATGTGAGGCTCAGGAGCAGTTAGCTGTCCTGTCTTCAGTGGTCTGAAGGAGCAGAGATGACCCTTTTGCACAGATAAGGGAGAACAGAAAATGTGCAACAACCTCTGGGGCTGGAAGCTGCAGTGGTGGCCGGACAGCCAGGCCCTGCGACCATTTGCTTCTGAGACCACCTGATTTCCTGAGGAAAGCCAGGTACTTTATACCAAGCACAACACATGCCACATGGTACCCATTACGGCGCCCGGAGCCTTGACCCAGATGGCAGACAGGAAACTGAAAATTGGAAGCCCAGATATTTTGAAGCTTTCTGTCACCAGAGCCACTCGCTGCCCTCACAACCTTATAGAGTGGTCTAAACAGGGCCAGGAAGGGGCTGCGGAGCGAGATCCCATCTGGAGGACGACAGGAGGATTGAGGACCAAAGGCGTTTTTTTTTTTTTTTTTTTTTCCAGTGTTGACTCTGGGCAGCTTATGGAGCCTGTCTGACCCCCACTCTGGACTTCACGTGTGAAGCTGATCAGGGATAGTGACCCTGCACAAGATGCTTCCTGGGGGTTGCCTTTATCGTGAACAGTAACGGTAGCATCCTACAGGGGCTCCTACACAGCTTACATGGAAAATTTTGCTTTTTGCTTCTTTTACTAGAGCTTTTTTTTTTAATGTTGCAGAATACATCTGAGCAGCCAAGACCCTTGCACCACATAATAATACCAGGATAGGAGCCTCACCGCTGTGCTGGGACAGACAGGAATGCACAGCTATGATGCAGGCATGATGCCACAGAGAAGGATGGGATGAAAGAGCACCTCTCGGTTTCAGCCCTGCCCTCCTCCCCTCTACCCACTTGGAGACTCTTTCCGGTGTTGCTTTTACCGAATTCACTGCACTTAAGGGAGACCGGGTGCTCTGTAGTCCCGCTTTATAACCAGAAGAGACACTTCAAAAAGACGTTTTCTCCAAAGCTGTTCTGAAAGGAAACCAACCTCTCCCACCAGCCGCTGCTTCTGGCTTTCTGCCAGCTCCCCACACTGTTTGTGTGCATTTGTATGGTGATTCCCCCTTCCTGTCTAAGATAGGCCCCGCGGTATTCCTTCAGGACACGGGTCTATTAAACAGCAGAACGAAGTATGCAAATTGTCTCCAACCACATGCACAAAGCCCACAAACGTTATTCTTAGGAAAGTGCTGATTATGGCAAATTATGAATTAACATGTCAAACACTGAAGTTTGGAACCTTATAACTGTGTTTACTGTGCAAGAGCTCCCAAATGAATTGAAAAAAAGAAGGGAGAAACAGCAAACTCAGTGATTCAGGGGTCGATAAGACTGCACACACACAGCATCTGCCTTTACCAGCCCCACCAAATCCGCCAGCTTTTGTTTACACACACACACACACACACACACACACACACACACACACACATACAAAGGCATACACTTGCATGCATATGTACAATGTGTGTATGTGCATCACCCAACAAAGCAGAAGACACACATGAAACAGACCAACCTTTATAATGCTTGGTCCTCCCTCTGGTGGAGGCATCTGCACTGGTTTCAGACCAGCTTGCTCCTTGAAATTACTTCCTTTTGGGTCTTTTCACAAGCATTAATTGAGCTCTTGTATGCAAACTAGACACTAGCAGTCACTGGGCAACGCACAGCAAAGAAGTCACCCTGTGAGACCACACACCCCAGAGCACAGCCTCTGTAGGCACCTCTGACTATCAGCACCCATAGACTGGCTGGGACTTGTGTTGCAGGCCTCAGTGCAAGCTTCTGAGGAGCACTTCCGGGAGGGTTGAACAAACGCCTCAGGTGATTGCTAAGCAAATCTGGTATGATGAGGCCTGAGGCCATGGTGCTGATGTTCTATATTGCTGGAGTCATATTGGTAAAAGGAGTGAGTGGGCTAGATAGTCCGTGTTTTAGGAAAAAGAAAAAAATGGATTTTAGCCTTTGTAGACCCTGAAGATTTGACTGCTTATGCAGAGGAGTAGAGCTACTGTTCAGGAGCTTCCTGAGATTTAGATTAACAGTGGATTCCAGAAAAAAGGAAAAGAAAATACTTTTTTTAATATGTTTTAATATTGGCTATATATTTCTATAAGATTTCTGTTGCTCCCCTTAATTTCCAGAAGGAAGAACACAGTAAAGTAGAAGTTTCTGCCTATTTCTGATCACATTACAATAATTCTTCAGAGGGAAAAATACTAATGAGGTGCTAAGCACTTAGTCAATTTCAGAACAAATTGGTTTATGTGAGGGAAGATGGTGGTCAATATGGGAGGAAATGGTACCCCTCAGTCTCCTCATCGGTAATCAATTCATAAAAAGTGGATGGTTCCTACTTCCCCGATACTTTCTGGGTAGGACAGGCAAAATCCAAGGCTTATAACACGGAGCTCCAGAGTCATAATTAAATATTGTCTTTTAGACAAGTGAAGTCATGGGTAGTGAACTAACTGTCTCCCCTCTCCCTGTGTTTCCAGGGAGTTCCCTGGAAGGCAAAACAGGAGCTAACTGCATCGTTTCCATCCTCTACAGAGCACCTTCTCCAAGGACCCAGCTCCTCCTACACCACTAGCCTGCGCCTGCCCTCCAGGGAAACTCACCAACAGCCTGACTTTCTCCACTGATCACGTCCCTCCCTTTGGAGAGCCTGCTCCACCCGGCAGTGGCCCTTGCTGACACTGAGCTAAGTCTACGTCTCACGTCAGGATGACTATGTCAGCGGTGAGCAGGCACTACCCCTCCCCACATGTTCCAGTGGACAAGCTGAACCCCAGAACATACAACATGCTTCCAAGACATCAGGCCCTAAAGATGGTGGTCAGCTCTGGCCCTGCCTACAGTCTGCTCTTTCTTGTCCCTTTCCAGGTTCCAGTGACAACGTCTCCATGCTCTACAGGCAATTTGTGTGCACCAGTGATCTGCACGCCATCATTGGATGAAGCTATTTCTTGCACACTGAGAAGTAGAACCAATGGGTGTGTCCAAGCTTTTGAAATTATGACACAACACTGTCATGTTCAAATTTCACACTTGAGAACTGCATGATCAATTTATTTTTAAAAATCACCAAAAAATCTAATTATTTTTAAGGGTGGAAAGCTTGTTTTGACTTATAGTTTGAAAGACTATAGTCAATAATGGTGAGGTAGGCATGGCAAAGAGAGTTTGGGAAAGCGGCTGCTCACATTGCAACTGCAGCCAGGGAGCAGAGAAAGACGGAAGATGAATTGAAAGCCTGCACGCTACTGACTTTCTTCTTTTAATTCAGTACAGGACCCCCACTTACAGAATGGTGACAACTACATTTAGGGAAATTCTTCATACCTCAATTCACTTAATCTAGACAATGCTTCACAGATCTTCACAGAAACGTCATAATGTTTTCTTGTGAGTTTATAGTTTTGTGTTGGGCTATAGTCATAACTATCCTTAGCTGCACATGGCATTTGGGCCATGGGTTGCTTAAAAATTAAGGAGTATGTAAATACACTTGGCTTTCATTACTCCATTACTTGTGGAATTCTAGAAAGCCTGAACACAGTTCTGAAAGTCACATGAGTACTGAGTTAGTGATCACTGGGCGCTGTTTCTCAGGGAATTCAGGGATCAGTCCCTGAAAGCCTCTGTCCATGGCAGCTGATAGGCCAGTCCACACAGAGCCCTGACCTGCGTGTGTTTCCCCTTACATCAGAATATATGCTTTCAATATTCATTGATGATTTTTAAGTGTTGAGCATGTGGCCAGCAGCACCAGGACTCTAGCTCATAGAAGTCTTTAGCTCATATTTGGGTCTTCTGTAGCATGTCACAATCTCCATGTCTCTGGGAACACCAGAGCATGTCAGCATGTCACCCAGGGCTATTAAGCAGGGAAATCCTCATGTTGAATAGACCACAAGAAAGTCAATCATGCCATCTGAGACCAAATAAGAAGGTGGCATGGAACCTCCCTTGACTTCAGGAGGGACCCTTGTGTGCCCGTCCCATCCTTTGTATGTTTCACAGCCTCTCACACCACACACAACATTCCTTATGGGCTGTATAACAGTGTGGTTTGCTCATCCTCCTTTGGGAGATGGAGTCCTAAGCTGTCCCCAATATTCCAGCCTCCTGCTTTCTACATCCTAGTAAATGGAAGGGGTCTTTTCATGCACATAAGGCAGGAAGATTGTACCTTGATTGCATCATAAATAGGTGTGTGTGTGTTCCTTTCTGCAATTACATTCTATTGAATGAGACTCTACCACAGCAGGCAGGAGGCAAATTCTCCCACTGGCTATGGAAAACTGAGTTTTCAAGTGACCGTGTGAAAATGTGGACCCTGGAGGTAGCAACTTCAAGGACCCATGAGAGCGCAGAAGATGACCCAGACTTCAAAGGAAGATGCTAGAACCCCAAGGCCAGGCCCTGGAGCTGCTGGACAGAGAACTCAGGAGCCGGTCCTGGTTCCTAACCACACAGACTGGAGCTTTCCATAACTTGTCATCTAGCCATACATGTGATTCTCACTAGAATGCTCCTTGGACTAGAGATCTGTCCTGTGTATCCATTGCTTTGTCCTCAGCACCAACAACAGGACCTGCTGTGTAGCTGGAATTTGGTAATGAAGTGAGGTCAGACTGCCTGGTTCCTTAGAGATTTCTGAATCGTCGCCTCATTTACGGAGCCTGGAAGGCCACAGACCATCCTAGAATTCCCTCCCTTGCTTTCTCCTTCATGATTCTTTTTTGGTCCTTGTTCCTTCGATACCCCAGTTCATCTCCTCCATCCACTCTGGGTCACAGGCAATTCCCTAATGAATGAACGCTTCCTAAACATCCAGTAGAAATACCATTTGGGTGCAGAAAACATGGTAGCTGTCATTTTCTGTGACCTCTCAGTAAATCTGCAGTGTTGCCTTTCCAGCTGTGTGCAGGCCATCCCTGCCACAGCCAGGCTCCCTCAGCCCCCAGCATAGAGCCCACAGGGACCTATTGCCAAATTCTTTCTAAATAAACCCAGTGCCTTTCTCAGGAGCCTTGTTGGGACAGCTGTTAATGCAGTGACATTTTCTACATCATTTAATCTAGCCGGTTAGATTCAGATTCAGCCCTCTCTGCTCAGCATCAGACGCGTTGATCCATCTGTCTGTTAGTTACCTGCACTCGACTGTCTCTAAGGCACCACAAATCCACCATGCCCAGAATCTGAACTCATCATCCCTTCCGGCATTCTTCTCCAGGGCTCAGCACTCATCTCCTGGATTCATGCTGCAGACCTCAGCATTGCTTCCAGCTGTCCCATGCTGGCCCATCGGTTCTGATCAGTCAACCAACGTCCCACAGACCCGTCCTTTTTCTTCTTCCTTATAACTACCCCCAACTCCATCACAACACTTAACACTAACAGCAGCTTCCAGGTCACTGTCATCATCAAGGTTTGGCCACAGAAATGTCCTGTGAGCTTCCCTGTTCTTCTTGCCTCATAATTTTGATTCCTCAACCTGTCACCTTAATGAAAGGTTCACTTTTCTCCCTTCCCAGGCTTCCCATGGAGGCACCCACCCTAAGATGGACTTTTGAGACTTACCCAGCCACTTCTGGCAATCCACTATTGTTTCACTGGGCATCCCTGTGACACCAAACCAGCCTCTCTGGTACACCCAGTCTTCCAGCAAAACACTCCCTGGCTCCCCTGCCCCCGCTGGCCTTCTCAGTGGAAGCACATCTTCCTGAAAGACACTGTCTCCTCTGGCTGCTTTCTTCTCATCATTTAGGTCTCTTCCATGGTCACTCCGTGTCCAGTTGGCATCTTCACTTTTTTGTCAGCCCCTTGAGCTCAATTTCTTGTTCCAAAGTTAACGGCATGGATTGGTGGAAGGTAACACAAGCATAGGTTCTCATGTGACGGATGGCTGCTCTTGAGTTACAAGGAGTGCTGTGAGTGCAGAGAGGCACTCATGGGATATCTGTGAGAAAATCATCTGCAGAGAAAAACCTAACCTAACTGAGTCTTGCTCAATGTTGAAAATTTTGCCAGAGAAAGCTCAGGAAGAGGTTCTCTAAGGCAGGGAAGTACAGGGGGGTAATGAGGGTGGAGAAGATGCAGTTGGGGTTTAGCCAAGAAGGAAGGTACATCCGGCCATTTCCATTGCTGTAACAACCACCATCATCATCATCATCGTCATCATCAATAAAAAGAGATACAACATGTACCCATCAGTTCTCACAAGATAGGGATAAACAAACAAACAAAAGAATTAGTAGATCAATGAATGAGTACCATTAGATGGATGGATGGATGGATGGATGGATAGCACCTAACCCTACAGAGCTCAGAACCTACAGGCTGTGCATTTTTAACATATTTTTGACAAATTGATCCAGCTTATGAATCTAGACTCTGTCCTATCACAACAGACAGATGAATGAAGTATTTAGCGGACAAATAACAAAATAAATAGCATTTTATACACATTAAGCTATGTGGTAGTTTTCTTACAAGAACTGGGGAGGGGGAGGGCTGGGATGCAGACAAATCAAGAGATGATGATGATGGTGGTGGTGATGATAATGATGATGATGATAAATAATAATAGCTCCCATGTTACTTCTCATGGAGCACACCTTGGCAATTTATAAACTGCGTGAATTGTCCTTTTCCCTTCACAACCTGGTGTATGAGTTTGGTGCTTATTCTTCCAGATGAAAAAGCTGAGACTTGGAGGACATGAGTGACTTAAGTCCTGTCCCATAGCCAACAATCAGTAGTGTGGGAGTTCCACTCATCTCCAGAGCCCCCTAATGTTCAGGCAGAACCATCACTCAAGTTAGAGGTAGTAGGCATTGTAAGCCAGACACCGAAAGACATGGCTATCCCACATAAAAATATATTAATAAAATATTTAAAGTCTTCCTGAACGCAGGATAATGAACACTAGCATCTGGGAAAGTGGGGGGTGGGGGTGGGGGAAGGAGACGGGTACCGTGAGCTTGAGATAGATTCTGAGGGAGGGGCTGACACTGTTCAGTTGTGTTTCCACAGATGAGGTCACCACGCTCCAGTGAATAGCAGCAAACACACAGGGACAGGCGTGGCTGACTCCATGGGTCACAAAACAGAACCAGAAGACGTGAAGGTGGGAAAGGGAAGTAAGAGTTGAGGTCACAGTAATCAGAATGCAGTATATCGTGTGTGTTATGTTATATTTATGGATTGCAGATATACAATATACACGTAAATATACACATGTTTTATATATATGCATAGATATGCATGAAAATGCCAACAAAAGGAGACAAAGTAACAAAGAGAAACCAGAATTGATAAGTGCCCGTTGTGTGCATGCCTTGAAACATCGTGCCAAACCCCGATAGTTTCCAGAGTTAATGTAAATGAACCAAAATTTAAAAAAAAAAAAAACCAATGGGGACAGTTTCAGGTGGCCCTGAGAGACCAAAACTCCTAAACTTTCACCTGTTTCTGACCTCCAGAGCCCCTCTTTTTAGTTAACTATAGCTTTTCAGGTGGCCACTTCCCTCAGCCAACTATGGCCTAGAAGTATCTCAGTTTTTTAACCCTTTATTGGGCATCCGTTCTGTCTCTACTCTCCGTTGATTACAGTAGGGTTTGTGGTAAACACTCCCCACATTGATGTGTGTGCTTCGCTAGTACATGAGAAGTGCTGCAGGAAAAAAGAATCAGGCGCTTTATTGACAGAGGGTGGTCATAGGTTGGTTATGCTCAGGTATTATATTGATTTGTAATAGACTACAGGTTACAGAGATGTTCAGGTCTACAAGAACATTGCATGAAACAGCAGCTCTCCAACCCTACACCCTCTCTCCAGGTACCAAATGGCACTGGGTTGGCCCACGTTCCTCCTGGGGCTGCTCCCTATACTCAGGTAAGGACAGCTAAGTCTGGGAGTCCAGGGTAATAAGCACATTGCAGCATCACTCAGGATTCACCAGAATGGGGAAAGCGTGCTCTGGTGCAGGCAATTCTCGCTCCTTCCCAGGAAGAGCATGCTGGTGAATAAGCCAGTCACTATTCCAAACGCCTACCAAAGGGAACTGCTGTGGAACTGTGTTGCTCATACTCCGTTCCGTTGCTCCCTCACTATGTAAGTCAGCAAACAGAACGAAGGGTTGACATCGGTAAGACTGCAACCGGAAATCATGGAGAGGAAAACTCATGGCGGAACAAGAACTCATGGCCTGGTTATTATTCACAATGTTGATGTCTGTTGTATTTGAAGTTCCCTAGCTGGAGGAGGGGCCACAAATATGGTGCTGTGTATTTCTTGAGAAGGGTTACGTTGAGTTTTCAGAAAATCAAAGTCTGTCACAGCAGAGAAATTACCAAAAAGAGCTCAGCACAAGAAGCAGGCGATTTTTTTGTGTGTGACTCCTAATGCCTGCGTGAATAATTCCAAATCAAACATATTCACATTATTAACTTTTTAAAGTTTATTAGTCTCAGTGCTAATGAACTCATTCATCCCTGGCAAAGGCACATGGCTCCCTAATGAAATGTCGATAGATAGATCGGCAGCAAAGTGAGAACGTCCACCAGCTAATGCCAAAATCCACTTGGCGGCGGTGACTGGAAAGAGGCGATCACTTCCAAAGAGATGTTTGGACACAGCAGCCTGCGACAAGAGGAGCTTGTGGACCAGGGTGTCTGCAGACCAGGATTCCACTCCACATCGGCCGAGCGTGAGCCAGTGACTAAGCCTTCCTAGGACTCAGTTTTATCTCTGCAAGTGCCGGAGACAGGTCAAGTTCATCCCAGGCATTCTTCTAGATTGTGCTTTAGTACTCCAGCCAAGCGCACCACCCCCGAATCTTCACACAGAAGTTGAATACTGTGCATGTGTCTATGCTTGCATGCGGGCCAGCTTCTGCTTCAATGTCTGCCTACTCCAATGAGGGTTCATTCTCTGCAGATCAAATTAACTTGGCTCCTCAGGAGATATTATGCCACAGGTTATGGGTTTTAATTTCTGGCCTGTTCCAACATTGCCCAAGTTCAGAGTTGTAATGAGTTTCCTAACCTGCGTTGGTTTGTGTCAGCCTGCGTGACAGCGCGTTGAGCACACTACAGAAGATTATAAAATGGAATGGTCTTAAAAAAAAAAAAAAAAAACTATAAGCCGGCCTTCCTTTCTTTCAATTATCAGTTTTGAAAAGTAACCCAAACACGGGCACACTTCTGGAGATGGTGCTCTGAACTGCCCAAATTAATTCTTCAACATAAACTTCCTGTCTAGGTACAATGACAGGTTTTTTTTTTTTTTCTTTCCTATGTTACCTCCAATCTTTGAAAATGTGCAACAGCTAGCAAGCCGGGGTGTTTGCTCCTTGCTGCTTCATTACTGAGCTAAAGCAAAAATAATAATCATAAAGAGCTTTTGCTTCTGGACCACATAAATTATCTCCAATTTTCCTCATTATTTTCTTCTGCAGGGCATAAGGAGATTGCCTGTGGTAAAATATGTATCAGTACAAAACAAATAGAAAACAGTTTAAATCACTGAAGTATTTACCTTTTTATTTTAAAAAATAGACATTTTAATCCTATTAACGGTAAATTATATTACCTAGTGTGAAGGCTGACATGAAAGAAATATTTGAAGCATGCAGTTAATTATGATACCAAGTGACACATAATATTTATGCTCCTCTTGTGTAGCCTGAATGATTTTTCTTTCACTAACTGTGAGCCACACACTGATTGAAGTCTTGAAACAGACTCGAAGACGGACTACAGGCCTGCCTGCCACGCACGCTTCAGTCAGTGGGTAATTAATGCTACAAGACCTTGCCATCATGTATTCCTTTATTGTCCTAATTTTGCACGGAACGGGGGAAATCTCCCACTGAAGTCCTTTCATTTTCGGTCTCTACCCCGGCAAATGTATGAGAAGTCCACATAGACGCAGCCAAGCTTGAAGCCTGCAAGCAAATTTCTGTGCAGAATGGCTGCATCTCTGTGAGGCTGGGAAGATGTCTCCACAAAGTCAAAGGCATTCCCGAAAGCCTCGGCCCTCTCTGAGAAAACTGAGACATACAACTGAAGCGGGTGTTTCAGATATTGGTGTGCATCCCTACCCAATCCAGAATTAAATATAAATGTGCCGAGTACCTGGTGAGGAGCCAGGTAGTCGTCACAAAGAGATCAATGTGTGATGTGGTACCTTGCTGCTAGGTTACCCATCACCTGTGACCAACCCTAGGCTGAAGCAGCCTGGAGGTTCAGAAGCTAAGAGTTTGAAGGTCCAGGCAGGACCACTGCTGAGCAGAGCCACAAGCTGCAAAATCTAGCTCTTTCTTCCACACATAAAAGCTTTTGTCTGAAATGATCGAAACAGGTTCCACTAAGCCTCGTAATAGTGGCAGGGATGTCCCACTGACTCCTGTCAGTAGCCCAGCAAATGCGCCGTTTTTGCCCAGTGGTAGCTCCACAGGGTGTTTGAACATCCCATTTTTCACTCTGCAAGACATACGCATTTCACATAGCTCTTTGGTTCCGTTCATAGCTTCATTCATTCATTTCATGACTTGTAGCCCCTCCCCGCAAGGGACTGAGTAGGGATCTCATTGATGACGGTGATAGGCCTCGGATCCAAAGAGGTTCCCATTAGATGGTATTTTAAAATGGGAAGAAAACAAAAACATAAGATTAGGTGGTTTAATTCACTTATTCTTTCCACTTGATTTCAACTGGATGAGTTATATGTATCACAAAGATGCCACGAACAACCTGTAATTTGGAATAACAAGAGCTGTGAACCCACTGAACCCCTGCTACCAATGCAATGCCTTATGCACAGGGGTCCACATCTGTCTGTCTGCCTTCATAATCAGTTTGCAAAGTCAGCATTAATATCCCCTGAGATCAAGACTGAAACTGAGCTCAGAGAGGCTAAGAAAGTTCCTGAAGAATCAACAGCCAAAAAGCTGAAGAAGCGTAGTTCAAAGGCAGGCAGGGGTTTGGTCTCCCTACCATGTATTTCTCATTGATATTTTAATAGTTTATTGCAACAAAATTGTTACACAAATATTAACAATTGAGTGAAAGTGGTAAAATTTAATTTCAAAATCCATTATGAGTCAGAGAAATTTTACTACCAGATCTCATCCAGCTGGAAGATATTCAGAACATTTAATAAAATTTTCACATTATAATCAGAGACATTTTTACAGAGGTGTAACTTACATTTTGTGAATGCACAGACTGGACTTAAGGGTACCATTGGTAAGTGTTGACAGTGTGTGTGTCTGGGCTCTATCTTGATGGGAAACATATCCATGGCCCAGAACATGTATCCATGTTCCTTCCTGGTCATTCCCTGTCTACCACGTGGGCAATCACCATTTGATTCCCCTGAGGCAACTTGTCTATTCTTGGATTCCTGTGGAATCTTATAGGATTATATTCATTTCTCTTCTTTATCAGTCTCTGTAAGTTGGGTGAGCTGACCTGTGCATATGGGAATGTGATTATGGAGAGCTCCTCAATTTTATTATGTGTATAAGTGTTCACCACCACACCCAAGACACCAAACTTCCCATCACTACAAGGATCTCTTGTTTTGCCGTTTAATAAGCACCCCTCCTCCCTCCCCCATAATCCTCCATGCTTTCCCATTTCAAAATGCTCTGAAGTTGGAAACACAGAATGCAAGTTTTGCTTTGGTTTCCTTCACATAGCATAAAGGGCTGGGTGTCTGAGTACGTCTTTCTGTTTATTGAGAACTCATTCCTTTTATTGAAAGGCAGTTTATGTGTGGGCTAGTTTGTTTAGACACACACTTACTGAGGGAGCTACAGACTCCTTCTGCCTTGGAATAAGCCGAGGGCTAGGGGTTGAGAGAGAAGGTCATCTATTAACATCTGTGTTCATTTTTTCTAACAGTTTTATTTCTCTGGAAGAACTGTCCAAATGTCAGTTTGCAGAGTTGTATAGAAATTGAATATTTAGGGTGTTGGTTTTATTGTTTTTTGTTTTTTACCTGTATATCTACTGTCCTGTGTTAGACTCCCAGCCACAAGAGTAACTCAGATCCATAGAAGAACTCGATGCTGTCCTGGCTGAATGTTCGCTGTTCAGACAGATAGACTTTCAACTCACCCTGATTTTCATGCATGGACTTCATAGATGGCAGGGCATCTGAATGCCTCTTCTTGAGCGTGTTCCCGTGTGATGTGAATGTCCTCTCCTCATGTCTCTGGTATAGTTTTAGTTGGACTACTTACTGTTCACTGTTCACCTGTGGAAAGTTTTTATGTAAGAGGTCTCTATGTAAGTGGTCTCTATGATCTGCAAATGCTTTCCAAAAATCAATCGTGTTCATTTAGAGGTTCTGCACAAGCTTTTGAGCAGTATTCCTTTTTAATTTTGATGAAGTTGACTTGGACAATCTCTTCCCTTATAAATGGATTTTTAGTATGAACTCTCTCCATCCTTACACACCAAAGAGCCCTTCCAATATTTCTTTTCTAAAAGATGTACTTGTTATATTGCATTTGAATCCACAGTCCATCTATTCATTCATCATCAGTTAATTTTTATAAGCTGTTGGACTTAGGTCTACATCTCTCTGTCTCTGTTCCTCTCTCTCTCTCTCTCTCTCTCTCTCTCTCTCTCTCTCTCTCTCTATATATATATATATATATATATATATATATATATATATATATATATCTTTGTCTGTCTCTCTTTCCTATTTCTGTTGGGTGGTTGTTCAAGTACCTGATCTTAGAGTCTTTTCTTCCAGCTGGGATGTTGTCAGCCATGAACTTGCACAGGTCTTGTGCATGCTCTCACAGTTTCTATGAGCTCACATGTGCATCATCCCTAGAAAACACTATTTTCTTGGAGTCTTCCACCACCTCAGGCTCTTACAATCTTCCTGTGACTACCTCATAGATCCCCAAGCCTTGAGGGGAGATATGATGAAGACATCCCATTAAGGGCACCCCTAACCAAGAAGCTATTTGCAATTGATAGCTTCTTGGAGAGGGAAAATCAGTTTTCTTGAATGGAGTGGCACTGGGTATATCTACTCCACTCCAGGGCAGGACTCATGACCGGGAGCAATTGACCAACACGAAATGAATTCCACGCTTTTGTTATTTGTTGTTATTGTTTATTTCAGACTCTGCCTTTAATTTTGTTTGGCTTTGGTTTGGGGTTTGATGTTTTGTTTTATTTTGTTTGCTTTTGTTTTAAGCAAAAGAAAGAACATGAAGTCAGATGGGAGGATGGGAAGAATTGAAGGAGGGGAATTATGATCAAAATAAATTATATAAAACAGTTTTTAAAAATAAAAAAAAATGGGTCACTTCTTCCTTAATTCATTATCTTTTTATCTTTGTGAGAAAAGTAAGCTTAGTGTACAAGTTCGCTCTCCGTTTTCTATGACGGTCCCTGCCTTCCTTCCCCAGCACAGACTGTATCATGGTCTCCACAGCAAGGCTTCATCTCAGGAGAAGTTATTTCCCTAACTTCATTCTTCTTTGTCAATATTATTTTCAAAATTCTGGAATCTGTGTTTTTCCACTGAAACTTTGAAGTTCGTCTTTATACATAAAGACTCCCTGATTATTTTTTTATACAAGTAACCCTCAAATCACTACATGAAGAAGTAGCAAGCTCCTGCCTTGAATCTTCCAGCCTGTGAACACGGTGCATTTTAGTACTTATCTGGGATTTCTTTGATTTCTCATCAGTATTACTTTATTAGGATATTTAATTCTTTAGCTAGTGTGTGTGGGTGTGTCATGGTGTGGGTGTGGAGGCCCAAGGACAACTTGAGGGAGTTCATTCTCTCCTCCCACCCTATGGGTCCTGGATATCAAACTTAAGGCTTGGTAGCAAGCACCTTCCCCTACTGAGTCATATTCCCATGACTCATCAGACATTCTTTAACATGCAGCCTCCAGATGCAGGGTGTCTTTTAACCTCTTTTGGTGTGTGTGGTGTCTGTCTGTCATTCACGTGTTCGTTACTAATACACAGGACTGTGTGGGGAACTTCTGTAAAGCTTGCTGAGCTCACTCATGATAGAAACGGTGAGGGTAAATTCTTTGAGATTCTCCACGTAGACAATCACAGCAATTGTGAGGACAGAGGGTCCCACTTGGTCACTGCTGCTCTCTGCCAATATGGAATGGGCAGAATCCCCTACAGTGTTGAGTAGGAGCCATGAGAGCAAAGATCCCTGTTTTGGACGAGACCGAAGTGGGGAGGGGCAAATCTGGGCACTTTCAGCTATGATGGTAGCAGAAGGGTTTTTATGAATATCCCACAACAATGAGGAAATATCCATGTATTTCTAATTTACTGAAAGTGTTCGTAGTGGTCAATGGTACCGGATTTTTGTTGTATCAATACCAGTTTGACACCACTTGGCATGGTCAGACGGTATCTATTCTTTGGCTTAGTAGTCTGGGGGAATACTTTGACTCTTCTCAAACTCTGAGCCATCCTTGAATAACACCTTACAGCCACCCTTCTAACCCCTGTCTTTTGATTTGTGTGTTAAGTCCACACACATTAAGGTAGTTGCTGACATACCAGCTCACCTCATGTCATCATTCTATCACGTATGTTTCCTGCAGTTTTTTTTTCTGGACCTCTCTATGTTGTGCCTCTTTTTTTGGCCACCTATGAGGTGCTGAGACATGTTTTCAGCAATCTTCCCTGATGTAATCATACTATTTTGAATGTATCACTTTATTGTTTTGTAGTGATACACTCTGTGTTAGAGTATACGCACCAGTATTTCTTCGTGGTAGCTCTGTTTCACCACTGTAGATAAGGAAACCTTGCCTCCATTATGGTTCCTTTCTCCTGCTCTCTGAGACATCAATATGTAGCAATGTGCCTAGAAAACACTGTTCATATTGAAATACAACCTTGTCATCTACAAAGTTGAAGCTTAAGATTCACACAATTGAGTTCCAAAACAAACAAACAACAAACATATCCCACAATGTTTTAAGTAATTTGGGGCTGTATTCACAGCTATCCTGGGGTACATGTGGCCCATAGGCCACAAGTTGGACATATCTGATAGAGTTTTAGGATGTATTATAATATTAAGCAGCATAGATATCAGACAATATTAGAGTATTTGTTTTAACCATGAAATCTGATATTTATAAAACTCTAGGAAAAGGACAGCTGACCATAAGCACTGGTGATTCTTCTCTTCTACTACCCTCTCTTCCTGCCTCATGACCCAGACTCATTCCTTTACCATGTTAATTTTCTGAAGAACTACCATTGGCAAGCCTTTGGTAGTGCTGTTAACACTAAGTCCTGTCCGTTTTCCTGTCTTTGGAGAATGTTTTGTTTCCCCTTTTCTCAGGAGGGATGGTCTTCCTGTACAACAAACTCTAGAATAGCAGCTCTTCTCTTCCAGAAACCTAAAGATGCCTTGTTGATTCCCTCTGTGATTTCAGGTGTGTGTTGACAGAGGGCTTTTTCATTGGTGTCTAAGGAAACAGATTAAATGCTGTTGAAAGAATACCTAGGAAAAAACAAAAAAGGAAAAAAGACAAGACTTCAAAAGATTCTGAGAAACATTACTATATTGAGAACAAACTTTAAGAATTTTGTATGGTTGCAAATTTTCAAGCCCTTATCATAATTCATAATATATTTACATACAATAAATATACCAATGATGCAAAACAATGGGACAATATGATAAACACTGAGGGAAACAGACTCAGTAATGACATGCATCCTTTCTTAAATTAATGGGCTTGGACAGTAGAACTTAATTTAAGATAGATTACATGTGTTTTAAAACCTAGAAATAATGGAAGATATTAAGTATAGAGATTTAAAATATAATAAAATCTCAAAGAAACCATATCATCTTAGATTGAAGATGAATGGGCTCAGGAGGAGAAAGAAAGCGTGTTGAGAACCAGAGGAATGGAGGACAAGGCCCTCTAAATCAACATGATCAAAGCCCATATGAACTCACAGACAGAGTCAACATGCACAGGGCCTGCAGGGGTCTGCACCAGGTCCTTCACATATAAATTACGGCTTCCAGTTCAGTGTCTTTATGGGATTCCTGAGTGTGTGAGTGAGTGGGTCACTGATTCTTGTGCTTTCTCTTGGGATCTTTTCCTTCTGTTTATTGGTTTTGTTTAATTCAAATGGTTAGTTTTTTTATATATATTAGATTAATTGTATTATATTATATTATGCTATGTTATAGTATAATCAATTAGAAGCCTGTTTGTTTTCTAATGAGAGACAGAGGGAGTGGATCCAGGTGGGAGGGGAGGAGGGGGGAAACTGGGAGGAGGTGAAGGAGGGAAACCAGTATCAGGATATATTATGTAAGATATAAATCTATTTTCAATAAAAGGAAAACATGCTAAAATATATAAATAAAAATCAAATGAATGTCATAAAATGGAAGATTAGATATCACAGAAGAAAAGCTAGTCATCTTAAAGGCACATCAACAGCCCAAAATGAAACACAAAGAGGGAATAGAATGTATTGAAAATACAAAAAGAATCAGGAGTCTGTGGGTCCACCCACCTAGTGAGATACAAAGATAATTTTCAACAGACTTCTTCTCAAAAACAACACAAGCCAGAAGATGTTGGAAAGGAATACAAAAAGTAAAGAGAAAAATGAAAGTGTGAAAGAATGATTTCTTGCTTTTTTTTTTCTTGCTTCAATCCAGAGTCTCTATCAACAAAAATAGCCTCCAAAGTAACAATGATCAACAATGAAACAAATATTTCCTCAGACATATAAGCTGAAAGAATTTGTTATCAATTCAGCTGTTCTGCAGAAAACGTCACGTAAATCCAGCATAGAGATGAAAGTGACCCCCTTTGGAGCACTGGGCATGTCCCAAGGGTTCTCAGGGTGTCACTTCTCATATCTGAGGCTACATAGTCCCTTGTGGTGGAAAGGATCCCTGTGCACTGTGGCATTCTTGCAGGAAGCTTGGAGTCCATTCATCATTGGAAATGATAACTATATAGGTAAGTATAAAAGAATATGTTTCTTAGTATTTAAATCCCTTTAAAGGCTATTTAGTCCTTAAGGCAAACATCATAATTTAGGAATAATACATTTGATGAGGCAGAAAAGAAAAATAAATTTATAGTCTTATGAAGTTCTGTGTGTATATGTGTATGTGCGTGTGTGCGTGTGCGCATGCATGCACACACACATGCATGTATAAGAGAGTATATGTGGGTGGGGTACACATGTGTAAGTGGACATCTGCATACGTGTTTACATATGAGTGTGAAGGTTGGAGAGCAACCCTGGGTGTCATCTCTTTTCTCAGGACCCATCCACATTTAATTTTGAATCAAAGTCTATCCCTGGGACCCAGACCCCAGATTAGACTAGAGCCCCTGTCTGGGAGCTCCAGGAGTACACACTTCTCCACCTCTACCATGCAAGGATGACAAGCACGTTTTCAGGCCACCTGCTAACCCAGCAAGCACTTCACTCTCTGGGCTAGCTATTTCCTCAGCCTCTATAACATTATTATACCACATATGAAGAAATAAAATACCACTTGAAGAAAATTGTATGTTATAAATAATTTAACTACAGCATTCAAATATAACAATGTATCATAACCAGCAAATCAACACAAGACATACAATGTAATAATAAAATGCTCAAATAATCAAAAGACAGCAGAAAAAGACAAAGACACTGTACAAAATTATATGGCACTTTAGGAGATAAATATCAATATAATAGAACATAAAACACACTGTGTCAACAATTACACTAAGTATAAACTATCTAAATACATAAAAGACAGAGATTGTCATATGGACTTTATACAGCCTCATCTAGCTATGGTCTACCAATAAAAAAGAAGCTGTATGATAAGTTAGATAAAGTGATGATAAGTTAGACAAAAGTTTAACAACTGGGAAATACTACATTATACAAACAATGAATTTTTAAAATATGGATAAAGTGCTGGAGAGATGGCTCACCAGTTAAAAGTAGCTGCTCTTGCAAATGTCCCAGATTCTGTTCCCAGCACCAAGATGGCAGCTCACACCTGCCTGTAACTCCAGTCACAGAGGATCCCATGCCCTCTTCTGACATCCATGGGCACTTGCATGCCCGTGGTTCACAGAAACTCAGACAGGTTCACACACATACATCATAAAAATAATGATCTCAATTCATAAAGAATATGTAAAGTTTTCTAAGTCCAATAACAGCTTCAAACATACAATGCAAATACTGACAAAGCTGCAGGGAAACCTGGCAAGTGAAAATCATAAGTGTGATTACTAATCATCATCAGAAAGCCGGAAGCTGATTGCGTGTCGTGTTACAAGTCAAATAGAAACACAATGGTAGAGCTCTGAACACTCGTAAGAGTCAATTTGACAGTATTATTTGACAGCACAAATTCCTCAAAAATGTTTTAACAGAAATTTAATAGAAAAAGAAGAAATTAAGATCCATCTAATTTTGAAGATACTATGATAATACACACAGAGTGATCCGGGTCTTGAAAAGTATTTAAAACTGATTGAATAATTCAGTTTAGTCTAATTACAGGACACAAAATATTCCAGAGCAAACTTTTTCTGTGTAGTAGCAACACATACTGGAAATTTAAGTGTAAAGGTACAAATGTTTAAAATAACATCAAAATACATGATACGTATGGATCAGTCTTCCAAAAGATATAAAAGAACGGTACACTAGAATTGTAAAACATCGATATGAAAACTGAAGGTGTCAGTCAACAAGAGACCTACAATACCATTTAAAGTACCAGCAGTGTTCTGCAGAAATTGACTGTCCTACTATACCTCTTTAAAACATGGCTGTTTCATATAGGTAATAGATCAATGGAACACAAAGAGTCAGGAAACGAATACAGACATGTACTACCAAGCGAACTTTGAAAATATAATAAGGAAATCTAATAGAAAAGTTAATTTTTTTCTAATAAGCAGTAGAAGAAATTTAAAAAAATAATAATTTCCAGGGTCCTTAAGAAATACCTCAACTATAGAGAAAAATTAAATTCCAGTGGGTCATGAACCTAAATATAAAACCTAAAACTACAAAAGTCTCCAGAAGAAAACATGAAGGAAATCTTTGAGCCCTTAGGAGCTAAGGAAGTTTTTTTTCTCTCTCTCTTTAATCTCAGCGCCAAAAACATGGTCCATAAAAGGAAAAAATTTGTAAGTCAGATTCATGAAAATTAAGAACTTCTGGCCTTCAAAACGCATCTATTGAGAGCTAAATGACAAGATACAGGCTGGGGCAGAGTCCTTCCAAACTGTAAAACTCATAAAAGGCTTAGATCTAGAACATTCTAACAATTCACAAACCTCCTGAAATCAATTATAAGGAAACAAATGATCCTATTTAAAATAATAATAATAATAATAATAATAAGGATTCTACAAACACTTTGTTAAAGACACGCAGATCTCCAAAATGTCCACAAAAGGACCTCTGACAATGGTCATTGAGAAAACGCAAATTAAAACCACAAGCAGAAATTGCCACACTGCTAGCAAGCCAGAAACTGACCGGACCTAGCATTCTCAATTCACATACAACATCTTCTTAAGTCAGTTTTGAACATTCTTAAAAGTCAATCATTTGGCTGGAGATGACCCCGCAGCGGATCAAAGCATTTGCCAGACAACCCAACTGCAACACCCAGAATCCGCATAAGATAGTTGGGATGGGATGAAGCGATTGTCTAATCCCAGCACTCCTACAGTGAGCTTAGAAACAGACAAGGGAGGCTGGCTAGCCTGCAGTCTGCGGCGCAGCAGCAGAAACAAGACCCTGAGTCAACAAGGGGCAAAGTGAGACTGGGTTCTAAAAATTTTCCTCTGACCTCCACATGAACACATGTACCCCCACTGGCTCCCAGAGAGAGACATAAATAAATATTTTAAAAAGTCAGTTATCCACATCCACGTGGCTGAACATCCCTGGATAATTTACCTGAGAAAAAAATGACAGCATGCATCCAGCAAAAACCCAGAGGTACACGCTCGCAGTGTTGCCAAAAACTGGACACAACTCGGCTGTCCAGCAGCTGGGAGATGGTAAGGGGTTGTGTTGCAATGACTTCTACACAGCAATAAAAAGGAACAAAAAGAACAGACCCAAAACAGGACACCAAGAACTGAGTCTCAAATGCATGATCCTGAGAGAAAAGCCATTCACAAAATGCCCTGCATTGCACATTAGTTATGTGACATTCCCAAATGGTAGAACTGTGCGGACACAGGTGTCAGGGCTCTTGAAGGAGGAATGAAGCGTCGGGAAAGACACATGTGCTTCTCAAGTCATGGAACTGCACGCACAAGAGAATCTGGCATTTTAGCCCAATAGATGTCATTTTTACACATAAAAAGATACCTAGGAGTTTCTCCCCCTGCCCCTACCCTTCTCCAGTTGTTCTGTGTGTTAACTGTAAGTCGAGTAGTGGTGACTATGTTTTCCCAGTCACCGGAACAACTCTGCCTGCTCTCTTGCCTCTGTCCAAAGGCTCATCCACCACCATCATCACTCCAACCCTCTCCGCTGCTTCCCAGTCTCTCTGTTTTTCTCTCATCATTCCCCACCATGGAGAACCGCAATGGCGTCTCTTGGATTCTGACCTGTGTGACCTTCTCTCTAACTTTTAACCTGCAGTGTGAGTGAGACCATTTTCCATGTCAGCTCGGCTCTGCTGATCAGTTCCTTCTGTCCTTTCCAGTGACCCTAGAGCCACAGGTGGCATTTGATCCTCTCCCTGTCTCTGCGCCTTGGGCACTGCAGGGCTCATCCTAACTCCCTGGCTCTCGTCCTTAGCACTCATGCCACTGGCTGTTGGGAATTCCCTGGTTTGTCCAGGTGCCAGCTGCTGAGATTGGCTTGGGAAAAGTATGACCCCACCGTTCTCTGCCAAGTGTCCATTCCCTGTCCTGATCATTTGGGTAATTTTTGTGGAAGAAACTTGGGCCGTTCTCTACTTTGTGTTTAGGATGCTGGAAGCACACCTGAACCTCTATCCATTTCCCTTCTGCCAAACCTTACCTGGGTCCCTCTGAGCTCTCAGAGCTAAAACATGTCCCAGATAGAAACCGAATCTATACCCATGGGCTCCTGGCCAACTCTATGAGTTCCCTCTGTGTCCACTCTTCAGCCATCCTCACAGCCTCCTTAGGACCTGGAAACCTGAGAAGAAAGGAGAACAGGGCAATTCAACTGATCGGGAGTTGTTCCACTCCTTTGGGGTCCTCCATGCCGGGAGAGACTGAAAGCTGGTACTGAACTTCACAAATGATGGGAGAAAAAGATAGTGCCCCAAACAGAAAGTGTCTAAGATGTCTCCTGGGGCGTGTGGAACAGCTGGTCCATTAGAAGATGCAGGCGGGTGAGTGTGTTCAATTTAGTCAGTCTGCTTCTCAGGGGGACATAACTCATCAAAATCGCAATGTTCTTCAAGCATCTCATGGTAGAGTTCTGTGGACTCTGGTTCATGCATCCTGACCCAAGTGCTGATGGGAGATGGTCTCATCTCAGGGGTTTCTCCGGGGAATAAGATGTATTCATAAGACAAGGAAACAGTGCCCCATTCCTGCAGAGATAGCGCATTTTAAAAAATTGTTTGAAACCAGATCATTGGAAATGTATTTTGTTGGTATGTATGTTTATGTCTGTGTGTGTGTGAGGGGGGGTGTTTGTATGGTATCTGTGTGTATGGTATGTGGTGTGTGTGTGTGTGTGTGTGTGTGTGTGTGTGTGTGGTTTATATGTGTGTGCTGTGTGTGTGTAGCAGTCTGTGTGTAGCTGCTCATTGTTTTGAAATTGTTATTTCTCACCAATAATACCATAGGGAATGGATTCTAAAACAAAGAAAATCCTTAATTGTATCTTTTTTTAAAAACAGCCAAATTATGACAAGAAAATATTCTCCTCACCACACTGTCGATAACTACAGTTCTTGGACTCATCTCAGCTGGAATTCCAGTCTGTCACCAGCATCACAAGCATGACCTATGTCTAGAACCAGGGCTGGTGAAGAGCTCAGTGTTAGACTCAGTAGCCCTGTAAAATTTCTCCATTTGTGGCAGTTCCTCATGACTTCTAAGTCCTTGTGACTTTGGCCACAGAATTCACTCTACCACTTTGCCTTCCTTGCTGGTCTGCTAAAGTCATCTTAGCAGATGGCTAAGAGTAAGGCCCTTCACAGGCACAGACTACAGACTCCACAGTCCAGAGAACCCTCTGCAACATGTGTTTGAAGAACCATCCAGAACTCTGACCACTATGAAAATTACAGAGCAAGTCTGTAATTTTAAAATGGTAATATAATGGTATGCATATGCGTGCGTGTATAATAGAACATATGTTGAAATATGGGGTGTGTGGAGTACAAATTAAGAGTAATGTAGACTTAGGAAAAATATATATGTGTGTGTGATGTATTTTATTGAGGCTTTTGATCCTGGTGGTATTTGAATATTAAAGTTAAGATGGTAGAGGGTATTTTTTTTCAATAAATACTAATATTTAAACAGTCCTTTACATCCAGCTACTAAACAGAGAACAGCTCAAAATATGGAATGTGCACGGCCCTAAGGACTCAGAGGGCAGGATCTGGGACCCTTGCCATGCTCCACTTCCAGCCTTTCTCAAGAGCAGGCATGGGTCTCACCACAGGGCCAGGAGTTGGGAAAACTCTGGAACCTGCCTTTCCTCAGCTGATGAATCTCGAAAACTCATCATTCAGTGGCTACCAATCATCTGTCCCTTGTTTTTCCAGGTTTGGGGGTGGAGTCTATTTCTCTTCCATGTGTTCCTGGCATTTTCATCGTCTTTGTTGAGGGTGGCTATAGTTCTTGTGTGTGGGTCTCCAAACCCCATCCAAGAATATCCAGACTGCAGAACAATTTTGCACACTGGCCTTAATTTCAGGCATTAGTTTCAGTCTTTTGCACATGGAAACCTTCAGAACTTCCAAATGGTGAATACATTATATAGAACTATTATTTTAACAAAGTCTGAAGTAAAGACCGAATCACCCGAAAGTGCCTTGTCTCTTACTCTTGTCTCTTGCCTCTTACTCTCCAGCATGGACACCACATGCATCTGCTTGTACCTGTTCCTGTTCTAGACGGAGCTGTTCCACTCACCTCAGACAAGAGGAGGGCTTTAACTATAGTGGCATTGCTTTTTCTTGCCACCCAAAGATTCAAACCAATAGGATGCGGTGAGTGTAGAAGAGGAACAACGGCCAGAGACACAGCGTGAAACCATAGGGACCGGGAGGTGTTTAGGGGTCATCAGAACCATTCACTATTAAAACACCACCAATGCCCCCGACAAAAGATGCTGCTGGGGTGAGAGATGGGACAGTGGGCAAAAGAGTTTGCTATGCCAGCATGAGGACCTCAGTGTGGATCCCCAAAACATCTGAAAGGCCAGGCATGGCAGCACATGCCTATAACGACACATGCGGGAGGGAGACTCGAGACGCCCAGAGGATCATGCACCAGCTAGACACATGAGTGAGCTCCAAGTTCAACGAGAGATCCTGTCTTAAAAAATAAGGTGAAGGGCAGTAAAAGAAGACATTGAAAATTGACCACACACACACACACACACACACACACACACACACACTTGTGTGTGCCTGCTCATGCACATATACCACACAAATTATTAATTAATTAAAATGATGGTAAATGAATAAAAGATGCATGTGAGATGGTCATTACTGAGACCTACAAGGATGTCTGTGTAGAAAGATGAACTAGAATTCTGTTTTCAGCTCTACTGTCCGCCCACCATTCCTTAGCTTGTGTGTTTAAGCTATCTCAGACTCAGAAGGGGTGCAGGTTGTCACTCTGTGCAGTGAGCATCCTGACCCACGGACTCCTCCTGCTCACCATATGAAAACTAATGATGTGTCTGTGGGAGATAAGGAGCTGCCCGTGGCAGGAGGCTCCAGATCTCCATCTGGAATCTACTATTTAAGTTGGATATTCTTAATTAGTGAACTGGGATATCACATCCCTTGGTGCGAATCCCATTCTAGCCTTGGAGTGCATCTGGTGTTCCATCCTCTACACCGCCCCCTCCTTGCCAGTGTTGGATGGTTGGTTTGGGGGACGTTGTCTGTGTGTGTGTAAGGAGTATGCGTCTCATGACTGTATTTACCAAAGTCTCTGAGTTGTGCTTTGTGTCTTTAGTCCTGACGGGGCATTGAAGGCCTTGGCCTTCACCTAACCTCCTCATGACACGACAGGTTCTCCTTCCCACAGTGCCCTATAAAAGTGTACCAAAATGGGAGGGGCATTGAGCAGCTCAGTAACATAGGAGCACTAATGGCTTTGCTGTCCATCGGGAGTCAAAATTCACCTGCTCTACGTCTTTCATTGTGATGGCTAGTAGACGTGGATTTGAGATGAGTTAGGGGTAAATGTGATCAAAATGCATTACATTAAATTCTCAAAGAATTCATATACATTAATGATTATACATTCTAGAATATATATATACATACACACACATACACACACACACACACACACACACACACACACACACACACACACACTTATATATTAAAAGGACCAAAGACCCTTAATGAGTGGTTAAGGTGACACATGTCTGGCCTACTATCCTGGAGGCTTCAAGTAGCAGCCAGTCCAGGCATTTTCAGGAGTGGTAAGGACTCCTAGGATTTTGCTCTTCCAACACCCTAGAAAAGTGTTTCAATTTCTCTTCAGCTTCAGAAGTAAGTGCAAGAAGATCCTAACTTAATTGGGGTGGAGGGAAGGCAGTAAATATGCCCACAAGTTGAACATGCAGGAATGGCACCATTTACAAATCAGTCATTAAACTCCAAGGCAAGCATTTGCTCTAAAAGAGTTACATCAGTGTTGACTGGCCACCTTCCTCACAAAAGGAAAGCTAGCCACCTTGGAGCCAAGGTGGACAGATTCCAGCCTCATGTGGTCGCTTGCCTCAAAACGCGGCCACACGTTGTCTGAAATCTAACCCATGGTATAACCAAATCCCAGCTCCCTGTTTCATCTCTGCTTTGTCTCAAAGGATGTTCTTCCTCCCTGGATGCTCCTGGAGAGCAGCGTCCTGGGCCTGACCTGGGTGTTAACAGTGTCATCTGACATGTCTCAGGGGGGCTCAAACTCCCTTTTCTTTTGGCCTGAAACAGAGAGGAAACACCCTCTCTCCTCCTCTGTGCTCACCTCTGCTGGCTTCATTCACTTCCTTCAGTTGACTCTGGCACTGGTGCCCACTTCTATCCTGGTGAGTGCTGGTGACAGCAGCAGTGTCCAGGCTTCTCAGGCCTCTCACTCACCCTGTGCAGAGCCTGGTTTCCTCACACAGACCTCTAATTTCAACAGCTTACTTCAAGCAGAGGAGCAAATGGAATCCCCATGCTCCAGAACCACTTTGGCAGATGACATAGACTAGTCTCTCTGCTTTATTCCTCTTACTGTCTGAGAAAAGGAACCAACTTCTAGATTTGGTACAAATTCCTTTCAAGGTCTTGAAAGAGCAATAAAGTATCCAATGGCCCCTTACCGTAATCATCCTAACCTCAGGCCCGACATACTAGATAGTCTCATAGAAAGCCAAGGCTATGAGCAGACACTCATGCCAAGGGGTTGCTGCTCCAATCCTGTCCCCTGCTTCCCCTGGGGATAATGAGCCACAGGAGGTTAACCAGCCAGAAGAGAGAAGTCAGAAGAGAAGCTGCAATGCAATGCCTCCTGCAGATCCAGCATCGCATGGAGCTGGGCCTAGTGCATGCTCGTTTACCCTCCCTCCAAACAGTGGAAACCGGTTACCTTAACACTTAGTCTTGTTTGTATTGTTTTATTTTTCCCTTTTCATAGACAGCTCTCTCTGTGTAACTTAGGCTGGTTCCCAACTCTAGATCCTTCTGTCTCAGCCTCCTAAGTGCTGGAATGATAGGTGTGAGCCACCCACTCACCTTCCACACCATTTCTTTTAGCCTTTCTGAGGGAATTGAAGGCACCTCACCCACTGACTGGCCTGGATGCTGGCTCAGATGATGACAGAAGAGTGACAGCTGCATTTTCTCTTTTTGCTTTGTTTGAGATTTGACTTTTGTGACAGGGACTCACTGTAAAGCCCAATCTGACCTGGAGTTCATTATGTAACCCAGGATGGCTCAGACTCACAAGAATGCTTCTGCCTGAGCCTTTCAAATGCTGGGATTATAGGCATGAGCCATCACACCTGGCTTTGCATTTCACTTTCTATAATGCTTTAAAACTCATTAAGGACATTATATAACTAGAGTGAACTTGATTTGTTTCAGGATGCAATTCATTGGCAACTTTAATCAAATTGAGAATGAATACTAAATTAAGAGTGAATGAGAAGTTGAAAGTTCTTCTAAATAAATTCTTTTGGGGCTAAAAACAAAGAAGCTTCCTAATAATGAAGGTGCTAGGTTGGTTGGTTGCTTGGTGGGTTAGATGCTAGGTTGATTGGTGGGTTTGTGGGTTAGATGGGTTGGTTGGTTGGTTGGTTGGTTGGTAGGTTGATTTGTTGGTTGGTGGGCTGGTTAGTTGGTTGGTTGGTTGGTGAGTTGGTAGGTAGGTTGGTTGGCTGGTTGATTGGTTGGTTGTTAGGTTGGTTGGTTGGTTGGCTGGTTGGCTGGTTGGTTGGTTAGTAGGTTGGTTGGTGGTGGGTTGATAGGTTGGTTGGTTGGTTGGTTAATGGGTTGGTTGGTAGGCTGGTTGGTTTCTAAATCTGTGTCCACAACATATCTGATCTATGGGGCACATACATTTAACCTCTCTTATTAGTCAGGTGACCAACAGTTGAGAAAATTGTGTCATATAAAGACTAGGGCATATCTTAGTGTTGACACTCACCTAGCATTTACAAGGCCCTGCCCTGGTCCTCAACGCTACAAAAGCAAACAAGAAAATGTATTTTGAACACTCCTCAGTGCAATTTTATCCCTTTGCACAATACCTCCAATATTTTAAGCTGTTAATAATGTTCCAAAAATAAACCTTCCATCAGTTCAAGCTCACACCTATATAGGAGGGGGGAAAAGACACTAAATGCATTGCCTACTATCAGCTAAAAACCCAAGCTCAAGATGCAAGCTCAAGAAGTGCCTGTAGGGAGTCCTTGCAAATGGCAGTGTAAGTCCCATGCAAATCCACTCTGTCAGCTCAGGAACAGATGCCAAACAGAAAAGGCACAATAAAAATGAGTATGTGGAGAGAAACCGGGGTGGTGTCACGCTGGAAACCATGCACACTCCTCCATTCCCTGCTTGGCACTTGGACACCACAAAGGCTTTTAAACAACTCTCCTTAAAGGTCCTGGCGACATCACAAAGGCAATTGCTTTTTATGTGTGTTGGTGACGAGCGGGAGGTGGGGTGGGGGAAGATCACTGCAGCAATCCCAATCTGTGTTATCTTTTATGTGTTGGTATTCAAGGACTGAGTTTTCAAAGGAGAAAAGTAGACATTGCCATCTGGCATACTCCCTCTCGAAGTCACCCTGGAAGCTTGTGAACCTTAGTTACAGTACAGTGCTCTGCACACTGGGTGTGGCTCTCTGAGCCCACCTTTGAAACATAGACTGACATGGGGTCACAGAGTCCTTGCTGCTCCAGGATCTGGGGATGACACTATAATCACCTGCTATAGCATCTCCTCGGGCGTCAACACTCCCCAACAGGGCTCGCTCACGTCCTTGGTAAGCCAGGCAGGTGACTGCTCTGTCACCATGTATTGGCTGCTGCTTTGCCTCAAGATGCCCTATCCTGTAGGCATGCTGACGGCCACCCCAGGTACAGCCTTCTGTGAGGGCATTTCTTGTAGCTTTGTCCCCAGAGGAGAAGTAGAAAGAAATGCTGGCCACACAGTCTGCCCTGGCCCCTCATGAACATCTATTGAAACTGATGGCTCTAATGCCTGGCATCTGCCAAACTGTCATTCAAGCCGGAGGGGATTTGGACGGGGACAAGGCACGCATTGTAAAAATGACTCTGTGATCTAGTTTCCTGAGCTTGCCTTGAACTCCTAGGTACGATTAGGGCAGAAAACCTTATTTCCTGCAAAAACGACTTCACATAAATGGGAAAATGCACTGTGTAAGGAGCCAGTGAATATTTTCCCTTGATTTGTGCCTGAAACATAAGAGTAGGGGGAAAAATCCCAGCTGTCTACTGCATTGTGTGAACATATACATGCATTTAAATTACTTATATCATTACTTACAGATGTAATTGTGAAATATGTTCTTTTTGCATTCAAAATTAGGGACTGAACAGATGGTGAACGCTCAGTTTAAAGCAATATGTCCATTAAAATAACCCGTACTGTTGGTGTTTAGTGCAACAATAGCATGGAGTTCATTACAGCAGGGCTGTGCAGCAAGAGCTTGTGCAGGCAGAAGTCACTCAGGAGATGCTCACCCACCCAGGAGCAGACATTTGCAGATCGGGACACCTCTCCACCACCCCCTGCCCACCAGCCGTGGCTCCAGACTTGAACTCCAGTTGCTTTGCTTCTGAGTTTGCTTCCAAATAGGAAAGTCAATAAACAGCTGACATTTACCAACGCTCTGCTTCTGGGTTGGGCTTTCTCTCTCTCTCCTCTCCAGATGTGCTGAAATGTGTGGTTCCAGATGCAGCACCTCAACAGGGTCAGGCTGCTCTGTCTTGAGGGATGGGTCAGGCTCACAGGCTGGTGGTGGGATGCACAGAGAGCCGCTTTCTCTGCTTGGGGCTCAGCATAGCCTACCAGGAAGCAAGGCCCCGGGCAGGGCATCTGTGGGGTCTCCTAATTTAACTGCACTTGAATAGATCCCTGTCATCTGGGTTTACTGCCACCCTGGCAGAACGCTGGCTCTCTGTTCTTACCCAGCACCTCCGACATGGATTTCCCCCTAAAAAGAGGAAAACAGACACCTGTGTCCTGTCCTCTGCCCCACCCCCAGTTTCCACTTTGACAATAACACCAGTGATTTGTCTCCTGAAAGCATTATACACAAAACAAACAAACAAACAAACAAAAAACATCAAATGTGGGCTATAAAAATGTCCTTGGTCGGTGTGTTATCATGAGAACCCAAGTTTGATCCTCCAAACCCATAGTTTAAAAAACCAAGCATGATCATGTGCTTATAATCCCAGCATCAGAGACCTAATGGCCATGCAGCCAACCTAGCCTCCCTGATTGGTGCACTCTAGGCCAATGAGAGGCCTTGTCTTAAAACAAACAAACAAATAAAAAAAGCCAAGATGGCAGCTGGTGTCTAAGGAATGACACTTAAGGGGTGTGGGGGGGGGGACAGGGACAAAGAGACAGAGAGACAGAGACAGAGAAACAGAGAGAGCCACAGACCAGAAGAGAGAGAACAGACCTGCTGTGCCATCTTGGATGGATCCATCTTTTTTTTTTTTTTTAATTTTTATTATTAAGATGGATCCATGTTTAAGACAGGGAGTGTTTGTCTCCTTCCCACAGCAGGTCAGCATTACATAGTGTCCTGTGTGGCTAAGATGCACTAATGTCCACACTAACTGAGCTTGGGAGGAGAAGAAGAGGAGGCCTGCAGAGGTGGAGAGCTGGGGAGGGTTCAAGATCCCTGTGCATAGCCGTTAAGAGTGGTGCCTGTGAAGGTCCCCAAGAGGACGACAGTTACAGGAACCAGACAGCTGCCTGCTGTGTTTGGAGGAAGCTTTAGAAGCAACTTCACCAGCAATGCGGAAGGAGGAAGTAAGGCTGGGAAGCAGAAGAAAAAGAGAATGGAGGCGAGGGGAATGAGGGTAACTTAACAGCCATTGTTCTGAGTCTGAGAACAGGAGGACTGAACACTTCTCTGCAGGAGGCAAAGTTATTGGATCAGAACCTTTAGGTCAGTGGTTCTCCACCGTGGGTCTCAATAACCCCTTTGGGGGTCTAACTACTCTTCCACAAGGGTCGCATATGAGATATTTACATTACAGTTCAAACACTAGCAAAATCACAGTTACGAAGTAGTAACAAAAATAATTTTGTGGTTGGGGGTCAGCACAACACGAGGAACTGTATTAAAGGGCCGCAGCATTGGGAAGGCTGAGAAACACTGCCTTAGCTGCTCCACACTGCGACCCTCCTTTCTACCTCCAGTGGGCGGAAGGACAGAAGGAAAGAGACCAGCTTTGGAGCAGGACAGAGGGTTAGGTCCATGGCCGGGTGTGGCAAGGAAGCAGCAAGCAGAAGCGGATGCCATGCGCTGGTGCTCTGTGCAGCTGTGCAGCTGAATGCTCCTAGGCGGGAGCCTAGACGCCCTAAACCAAAACTTGACAGGCAAAGGGTGGGGCTCTCTGAAGAATTCCACCACGGGCTGAGTGGCATCTAGGTTTTCAGCCTCTCTAGTGTAGTGATGGCCATTATTGGACTACCTAAACATATCAGGAAAGCTAATCTAATAAATCAAGTAATATATATTTAAATATATACTATACGTGTGTGTGTGTGTGTGTGTGTGTGTATATATATATATATATATATACACACATTCCATCAGCTTTTTTTCTGTAGAGAACCCTGACTAACACAGTATCCAATGACTTACCTTAACCCATCCTCATCCTGGAAAACTACCCAGGCTCGCAGAATGTGCAGCATGGAGCATCTTCCCCGCCCTGCCCAGTCATCCTGCCCGACCTCCATACGGCCTGCCCTCCCACACTCAGCTTGCTCAGCTCTGTCATAGCGTCTTTTCTACTTGTTCCCTCTTCTTGTCCCCTGAGTTTCACCACCCTGGCCAGCTCTTGTCCTTCAAGGGCACCCCCTAATGTGTCATACCCTCCTTGAAACTGTTCTGAACGTTGACTACCCCTAGGACAATGACCATGTTAATGGTTTCCTTGTTTTTTATAGCAGAGTCTTGGCAGTCTTCTTCGGTCCTTGTGCAAAGTGGGTACCACCCCGCTGCGGCTAAAGTCTGGGTGTGCTTTCTACAGTCCAGATGGTCTGAGAACACTGTCAACTACTCTCTGCTTGGCCAGCATTTACTTAGGCTTGGCTACAGGTCTAAGGGTCTAGCTCCCTGGTGAATCTCTGTGCCCTGGAGGGGCAGCTGGGTTGTCCCCATCTGTACCTGGCAAGTCTTCCCTCACACACAGCCTAACACGTAGTAGGTGTCAGGAAGCATTTGGTGAATTTAGGAGTAAATAAAACTGGCACAGATGGTCCAGTGTTAATACCAGAGGCAAAGGGGAAATGAAAGAAATAAGCTGGTAATGTCAGCCAAGGTAAATAAATGAAGGGCAGTCACGTGGGGCTGCGGAAAGAGACGTGATGATGAGATGGCCAAGATGAAGGTTATGGAGAATGTGGGTTCAACGCAGGAACCTAGCAAAAGTATCAAGGCCGAGGCTGGACAAGGAACCGATAGGAAACTATAATCCAGGGAACTTGACTCACAAAGAGACAGTGTCATCAGGGAAGTCCACAGGGAGTAGAGCAGGAAGACAGAATTGCTAAGGAAAGAAGAGCAAATGCAATCAGTGACAGGTGCTGTGGACTGCACTGTGTGATCCAAACTCAGGCATTGACATCTTAACCCTAGACCTCAGAATGTGGCTCTCTTTATGGAAGATTCCTTTAAAAAGAGGTAAGTAACTGGACGCACAGCAGATACCCCAAGGGACCAGTCCTGACACAAGCTGGAGGTGAC
>CABHPP010147479.1:0-38665 GCA_902168425.1 Peromyscus attwateri
GGGGGGGATATGAAAATGGGCCAAGTAAGCCACGAGAAGCAGTTCAGTGAGTAGCTTCCTCCTGTGGCTTCTGCTTTGGTTCCTGCCTCTTGAGGAAGGTCCCTTCCTCAAGATCCTGTTTGTACTTCCTTTGAGGGTGGACTGTGATGTGAAACCAAAAGCAAAATAATCCTTTCCTCCCCAAGTTGATTTTAGTCATGATGTTTTATTACAGCAATAGAAACCCTAAGACACCTCCCCTCCAGGAAAGACTTGATCAGGCTCCTGAGCAGCCTCCTTCTGCTCACCCCTGGACTTCTACCCTGTCACACTAGCCTTCCAAGTTCTGTAACTTCAACGTGCTTAATTTCTTCAGTCTATAATTGGACGTCTGTGGTGGTATTGTGTTCGCCAAAATATTGTGTACCTTAATAAACTTATCTGGGGTCAGAGACAGAACAGCCACAATGTTAAACAGAGGTTAGGGAGTGGTAGCACCACACCTTTAATCCTAGCATTCCAGAGGCAGAAATCCATGTGTTCAAGGATACACCCAAGCATGGTGACCAACGCCTTTAATCCCAGGGAGTGGTGGTAGAAAGCAGAAAGGTATATAAGGCGTGAGGACCAAAAACTAGAGGCATTTGCCCATAAAAGCATTTGGCCTGGTTAAGCATGTGGCTGATTAAGATTTCAGGCTTCTAGCAGCAGTTCAGCTGAGACCCATTCTGGATGAGGACTTAGAGGCCTCCAGTCTGAGGAGGCAAGACCAGCTGAGGATCCGGCGAGGTGAGATAGCTGTGGCTTGTTCTATTTCTCTGACCTTCCAGCATTTACCCCAATAACTGGCTCAGGTTTGATTTTATTAATAAGACCTTCTAAGATTCATGCTACAGACGTCATTGTTTCCCCGTCTTGTAATCTGAAGGTTTCTCTGGTCCTGCCAACCACCACCCTCCCCCTCCCCCAGTCCCACAGCCTTTTATAAAATAATCACTCAGAAACTTAATATTATTTTTAACTGCTCAGTCATTAGCTCAGGCTTATTACTGACTAACTCTTACACTTAAATTAACCCATAATTTTTATCTCTATTTAGCCATGTGGCTTGATACCTTTTCTCAGTTCCACCTTGTCATCTTGCTTCCTCTGTGTCTGGCTGGCGACTCCTGACTCAGCCGTTCCTCTTCCCAGAATTCTCGTCTGCTTGCCCCGCCTATACTTCCTGCCTGGCTACTGGCCAATCAGCATTTTATTAAACCAGTGTACAAAAGCATTATTCCATAGCACCATCTGCCATTGAAAGTCACTGTTTCTAATTCCACTTATCATGTGCTACTCCATTGTTCATCTCTAGTAGTTCCCTTTGGATACTTTATAAAAGCTCCATCCTTGATTTCATTAGAACCTGGTTTTCTCTTTTCATTTCTCCATGAACTTAACATTAACCTAGTCTTTTTTCTGGAAGTACTAAATGTGGATTGCTGGCATTGCTCTCTGAGAATTGCTTCTGTTTATTTTAATATTTTGCCACTGTAATCAATGTAACAGGAAACATAATCTGTAGAAAGACCCAGAGGCCTAATTTCAATGTGTTTGCTAAAGAAATGATATAGGCCTTTTTTTTTTTTTTTTTTTTGCAAGAAATTGAATTTACACTGGAGATCACTTTAAACTCTGTTTCTGGCTTGTACTTTGGGATTATATGTTAGCCGGAACCTGCCCATATCCTCACCTTTCACTGAGGCTCATCTCCAGGGAATCTGAAGACACAGTAGGCAGTCTGAGTCCCAGATATATAGGACACCACTTTTGCTCATGTGCCAGGTTTCTCTGTACCACTGTCAGCCAGAGTGAGTGTGCATTTACAGGTGTGCACTGGGCAGCAGGCAGTTGTGATGATTTCTTATGTGGGCTGCTGAGAAAATTTTTCTTCACTTTTAGTTCATTCATGTGTGAAGTTATTGTTATAATTGATGTTATTATTAACACCTTAGGTTTAATGTTAAAGAATTGGTTGTTCTACATCTCCACTTTGTTATATTTCTATAAACTCATTGTTTGAAATTCTTCATAAAGCCAAGAAATAATTCCTTTTCATTCAGGAATGGATCAGGACTTTGAACAATTAGACATTCAGCTAATCAATATCTCCACACACATTGCCTGACAGGGCTTTTATGAGCCTTGACTCTAAACAACAAAACCTGCCTTTCTCTTTGTTTCCTCTTTCCATGATTCATTTTCCCTTGTCACAATCTATTTATGAAATAGAGCATCTCAAATGGCTTAGTGGAGTGATAGTACAAAATTTATAGATATTCTAATTTAAAGAGAAAAAACTTTTAAAGCTATTTAAAAACACTATAAATAAAAGTTCTCTTTTAAAAATACTGAAAGGAAAAAAATGTTATGCCTAAGCTGATAAGAGAAAGTGATTCCATAGCAACCTGAGATTTAGCAACTTTTTTCAGAATAAACCATCCATGGTTCTTTGAAGATCTTTGTAATATATAAAGCCGACATTTTATCTTCTCATCCTTCATGAGTTATCAAAGATAATAAGTAGCCTCATTTCATTGCAAGCAAGATGTGATCCAATTAGGTTTCAGGTTTCATTGGTATGCATGATATTCCACATCAACAAGCTGAGTTCAGAAGCAGGTCAAAAATACTTAATTTTTTTAACAGTGAAGCTTCAAGTACAAGAACACTTATTGATTTATTTGTATATAATATCAGGTTAGAATGACATGTAGTATGGCACATTAATTACATTGTAACACTAACATATACAAATTGGTATCTTGGGAGTGTCTTTGGGAAACTCTCTTGGGTAGGTTCTCCACTGACTGCCCTAAACCTGTGCACTGGCTGTTGCCCAGATGTATTTGAAAAACGATTGTGGCATCAAAACTCCCTTGCCAAGGACAATTTACTCTTGGCTTCACGCACATTTCATTTCCCCTAACGTCATCTCCTCTAACTTAGTGAATAATGAAAGAATTGGTGAAATCAGAGGGGAAAAACCTGCAATAACTTCATTATTATTTGTGAATTCAATAACAACAGAAATGTTCATTAAACACATTCCATTAAAGCTTTTTAAATCTCCAGGCAATTAGGATGAGCAGAAATTATCAAATTTAAAGACATCAAGGAGGCAAAAGAGAGAAGTGTTTTTCAGCAACGTAAGACACCCTGCTTAGATCATTCCTGACCAATTCTACTGAAGTATAATTGTTTATCGGATTGGAAGGGAACTTTGTAGTAAGTAATTTTTAGTTACAACACTTTAGTGAGGCCTGCTTGTCAGATATATTAAAAATTATCCAAGAGCCAGGGAGATGGCACAGTAGGTAAGGACAATGACCAGGGGAGCATAGAAACCTGACTTCAATCTCCACAACACACCGAGATGTGGCGGAGAGAACAAACTCCACAACTTGTCCTCTGATCTCCAACTGTGTCTCTTGATACAAATGCCCAGGTACATCACACACACACACACACACACACACACACACACACACACACACACCCCTAAATAAATAAATATAAATAAAAAAAATACCAAATGCAAAAATCCTAGAAGGGGTTATTTGTCCTTATTTATTTATATTATTTAAGGTTTGGAATATGTATGAATGAACAAATCCCCTGAGGTGTGTAGTTTTGTATAAGGTTTACATGTAGATGCTTTTGTATAAAAGAGGCTAGAGTGTTAGTCTGCCGTGGGGGTAGGGGAAGTGTTCTGAAGCACTTTCTATTTCTTTGGTAGAGTTTGAATTTTACTGTGGATTCCTGAGTTCAAAGTCCTTTCAATGGTGAATAAAACATAACCAGATGGGGGTTTTTGGCAATTACTCCAGCACTGTGCTACATGGATAATCGTTACATTGCCTGAGGAGAATGAGATAGTATATCAGCATGGGGAGGCATGGTGAGGGCCCCAGTAAAGGACCTGACAAGATGGATTATGAATGGCATATTAGGAATTTGTTCAGAGGACAAAATAGAATCCTGTTTCAGATTGAAGCTTTACATTTGATTTAAGTCATTATCTCTATACTGAAGAATCCCAAATGTGCTATATCTGTGCTGGTCATTTGTTGTTCCATTTTGTTCTAAATATGCCTTTCTAAAGGATGCTGCGACCCTCAAAAAGCTCATTTTAATGAATATATTGTTTGAGGTGCTGGTGAGATGACTCAGTGGATAAAGGCACCTACTGCCAAACCTGATGACTTAAATTCCATCCCAGGACACACATGATAGGAGGAAAGAACCAGTTCACTCAGGCTGTGCTCTGACCTCCATGCAAGTGTGCATGTGTCTGCATACAGTAGTGTGGGTGGGCACATGCACAAATAAGTAAATAAATAAACTACAAAATTAAAAATATATCGTTTTTTTTCATGTCACAAAGTAATGAGTTTTATTGTGGCATTTTCTCATACATATTTTTGTGTGTGTGTGTGTGTGTGTGTGTGTGTGTGTCTGTGTGTGTGTCTGTGTGTGTGATAGCTTCTTCTTATTCATCCTTAGTCCTCCACTGACTTTTGTAAATCAACCACATTAAATTCTTTATTATTCACTTTAGGAAAAATAACCAGACATATACATTTTTAAAAGTATTAATTCACAGAAAAGTTTAAAACATTTTAACAGAGATTACAAAGACATATTTTTAAAGGTAAAACTTGGTGAGAAAAGTGACATTTTCTTTCATTTTTTTCAAAGATCTTTAATGTTCAGTTTAATGGAAGTCAGTTAGCTTCTTATATTTGCTTCAGCAATATGTTGTAAATGGATAAAATCCTTTCTCACCCCCATTTACATTTAGTGAGAGAGAAGAGTCTTCAGTGCTACACCCAGACTCCACAGCAGCAGTTTCAAAAAGCTCAGAATCTGATGAGCACACCATCTTTTATTCTGGGCTGATCTTATACTTACACCCATGATTGCCTCCATAGCATCATACAGTGGCCACTTAGAAAATACTGCTGTAACACATTCCACCAATCTTCTAAACACTGACATGCTTTATCACAGCACCCCAAATCACATAAATGAATCTCTCTATTGCTCCAATCAGAAAAGCTTTGGAAGCTTTCCAGTTCATGGTAGGCATATGTTTCTCCCAAAATTCTATCTTTTCATGTAAAAATGCAAGATTTCTCAGTAGCAAATGAATATTATTAGTTTTCCTTAAAATGACAGCTGCACTTCAAGCTTTCTCAAGAAAATGTCTGTGAGAACTCATTCACGTGGCCATGAATGTATCTGCTCACGGTTCTTTCAAATGCCCCTTGTAACCAGCCTGGTGATTTGTTTAGCTGCCACCCACTGAACTTTACATATGGGCTTCCTTGGACAGCTATTGACCTTCAACAGTAGACATGCATTATGCATGCTGATACACACAGAATGTGAAAAGGTCACATGAGACTTCCTTTTAATCAAATTGGAGTAATTAGATCCAACAGAACCTGGCTGATATGAAGCAACTATGCTCAAATAGTGGACATCAGGCAGCTCAGGGATATCATCCTTGAGAGGGAGAGAGTGGTTGGGTTCTTCCTGAAGTTGCTACCTGCAAGCAGAAATTTCCCAGGTCACACACAATAGGAGAGAGTCCAGGTGGACCAGTGGCTTCCCAGAGTTTAGGAGATGGCAAGCATGGCTCAGCAGGGCTAAGGTCAGGGGATTGGAGTTTGGAAGCTGATATGGGAAGAAGTCCATAGAGAGGGCTGTGTAGGGCCCTTGATTAGGATTCTGTCCATAAAGTCCATAGGTGTGAAGAATCTACTCAAATCCAATGAAATGCCCTGAGGACCCAAGGATCACAGGAATTCACTCAAGAGAATAGTTTGTTTCCCTTCCAGCAAGGGTGCTAAGAACTTCACTACCCCCCAAAGCATCAGGTATCTGGGTACTGGAGGCAAAATTATCCCTGCCTTAACAGAGTATACTGGCCCTTCCACACAAATTTAATAGAAAGTTTAAAAAGACTCAAGCTGTTTTGATGTAATAAAACTGTATCTCCAAGCAAAACTAAAAAATAGCTATAGAAGTAAAACACTTAGAATTTACATCTGGTAGCAAATTTAAAATGACCCAGCATGCAAAGAAGGAAATTTTCCTCATAAATGGGAGAAACATCAGTTGTAAAGGACTTGATTCCAGCATATGTAGATATCCAGCAAATACAGTAAGAAATCAAATGATATAACAAAAGTGTTAGGCAAGAAATTTAAATAGATGTGTCATCAAACAAAACGTCCAGAATGCAAGTAAGCAAGGAAAGTGTTATCAATGCGATGACACATTTGGAGAATAAAAATTATGTGGTGATATTGTGTTCCCCAATATATCGTGCACCCTAATAAACTTATCTGGGGTCAGAGAACAGAACAGCCACTAGATATAGAGGCCAGAAAATGGTGGCACACACACCTTTAATCCTAGTATTCCTAAGGCAGAGATCCTTCTGGATTTCTGTGAGTTCAAAGCCACACTGGAAACCGCCAGGCATGGTGACACACGCCTTTAATCCCAGGAAGTGATGGCAGGAAGCAGAAAGGTATATAAGGCGTGAGGACCAGGAACTAGAGCCTGGTTAAGCCTTTAGGCTTTTGAGCAGCAGTTCAGCTAAGATCCATTTGAATGAGGACACAGAGGCTTCCAGTTTGAGGAAACAAGATCAGCTAAGGAATTGGCGAGGTGAGGTTAGCTGTGGCTGGTTCTGTTTCTCTGATCTTTCTGCATTCACCCCAATACCTGGCTCCAGGTTTGTTTTTATTAATAAGACCTTTTAAGATTCATGTTACAAAATTAAAACCACTATGTGCCATACACACAGTTGCTATAATGGCTGAAATTGGAAAGGCTGTTATTCAGGAGGTGGAACTCCCAACACTGCTTGTGGGCATCTATGATGGTACAACCCCTTTGGGAAAAGTTTTATAGTTTCTTAGCTACACAAACATAAACCTGCTCTATGATCCAGTCATTTTCCTACCATTTGCCTAAGAGAAATGAATGCATGTGTCTATGCAAATATTCATAGGAGCTTTACGACATAGACAAGCAGACATAGATGTGCCCATGAAAAGATAAATAGATAAATGTGTGTGTGTGTGTGTGTGTGTGTGTGTGTGTGTGTGTGTGTATAGTGTGTGTGTGTGTTGGGAAAATCGTCTCATCTCTATAGAACCCTTGATCATGGTTCTAACACACACTTCCCCACCAGGCTTCATATTGTCTGCTTCCCATCTCTAGATTTGCTAATTCATTGCCTTCTCTTTCCTTGCCTTCATAAAACAATGAGTCCTATTCCTATGCCCTGTTTTAAAGATTGCACCATTGCCCGCATGACTCCAAGCTGGCACACGAACTTTCTTCTCTTCCAGCTCAGCTGTACCTCTGCCTTATAAATGTCTGTTCTCTCATCTATTGGGTGAGATCTGCACCTGTCCTTCCAGGATCTGCTGTCAGTATTTCCCAGTCATTGGCCTGGGTCTTACCTCTCTCTTCTGAGATGATCACCAGGTTAGCAGATTCTGCACTACATGTGGAATAGACTTAAAATCCTCTAGGGTTGTAAGAAAAGGCCTCATTATCTAATTCTACCTGAAAGGATTTTAATTAGTAGCAGGATTTAGAGACCCTACATTGATTTTTTTCCTACTAATTTAAACAATGATTAGTTGATTCCAACAGTAAAAGTATAATGATAGCCTAGTACATTTAAGACAAAGGCCAATAGTACAGCTTTATACTTTTTTAGAATTTATTAAAGTCTGAAAAATTATTATGTGCCAACTTTAACATTTAGGGGTTGGATATCTGCCTTTTTCTTTCTCTAAGAAACTAATGGTTCATTATTATTTCAGAATTCCAATTAAAATGATGGATTGTTTGAAATGTATATTACTCAAAAAGTCTGAATTATGAATGTGAGTTCAGGTATCTGATACTTTACACAAGGGATTTCTTTTGTTCTGAAGTGCTTCTCTGGTTTATGTAATTGAGTAAATAGTTGGATTTTTTTCTGAGGTTGTAGAAGCCCAGGTTTCAAGTTTATGGTGCATATTCTAATTCTTTTAAAGACTTTTTTTACTTGAATCAATTTATCTTTTAATAAATTTCTGTTTTATTTTATTGTCTACATTTTTCTTATTTTCTTTCTTCTTGGTCATTCTCATGTATATTGAAAATGAAGCAGTCATCTGGTATAGTAGAGCACCCCTCCCAGGCTTTCCTGAACGTCAGCTCAAATATCAAAGTGGAGAAACTATCTAAAGAGGCAAGCCTTGATATGTGCAGCAGAGAATTGACTCCAGAATCCCAGAGTTGTTGTTGGTTGTTTTCGCTCTTATGGCTCTTGGGGGGGGGGGGGGGGGCCACCCAACTCCCAAATAAACCACACACAGAGGCTTATTCTTAATTATAAATTCCCAGCCTTAACTTGGGTTGTTTCTTGCCAGCTTTTCTTAAATTATCCCATCTATCTTTTGCCTCTGGGCTTTTTCTTCTTCTTCTGTATATCTTACTTTCACTCTTACTCTGTGGTTAGCTGTGTAGGTGGGTGACTGGCCCCTAGCCTCCTCCTCTTCTTGTTCTCTTGCTCTTTCTTCTTTTCCGCCTAGATTTCTTCTTCTTTTTATCCTCTCTGCCTGCCAGTCCCACCTATCCTTTCTTCTGCCTTGCTATTGGCTATTCTGCTCCTTATTAGACCATCAGGTGTTTTAGACAAGCAAAGTAACACAGCTTCACAGAGTTAAACCAATGCAACATAAAAGAATACAACACATCTTTGCATCATTGAACAAATGTTCCACAGCATAAACAAATGTAACCCATCTTAACAGGTACTGATTTGATTAGCATTGTGGAAGCTGAGGACATGAATTTTCAGCTCAACTTGGAAGCTACCTGACTCCCTGGAAGATGCTGTGTCATTCACTTCACTAGTCTTTAAGCTTCTTGGCAAAGAGATTCTGCTTTAAACATTTTTCTATCTTTCGCAATGACCGGGACTATATGGGATAATTTTTAAACTTTCCAAGATCTTTATGACTCAGTGAAATTCATTTTAGGACAGGAAATGAAAACCTCACCAAAATTGCATTTTAATAAAATATTTTTAGTTTGCAAGTAATAGTTTAAATCATGAAGTAAGGCTTTGTCATATGGAAGCATAGACTCAAAGATTATGATAGCCATTAAACAAGACTGCAGCTTATTGATGATAGGAGAGGAAAACACATTTCTGAAATAAGCTACAAGCAGACAACTGTCATGAAAAATGGAAGATGTGAATTTATATGATGACTTTTCTAGTGGCCCATAATGAAGTTTTTTTTTAAAAAAAAAAAAATCTCACCCTCCATCTAGTCAGAAAGTTCTTGCTAATGGAATTGAGACAGGCCTTTCTCCTCCTCCACAGTGCTGAGATTACAAGGACACCCCATGTTGGCTCTTTAATGTAGTTTCAGACCTTCATGCAGTCATGACACACACTTACCAAAAGAGTTATTGCCCCAATCCTCTAGAGTACAACTCTTAAATAGCTCTACTACAGACACAAGATAGTGTATTATCCCTCTTCTGTATTTTATTTTTTTAATTTGCTTTCTAACATACAGTGATGAATTTCTATGGAGCAAGCACTGATAGAGGAACTTGAGAAGGGCCACCATCATTTATTGATTATGACTCCACATTTGTCACAAATCATTTTCTAAGTAGTGACAGCCAATCAATCAGAAAACACACAGCCACTCTGCTCGAATGCTTTGGAAAATGCTAGATAATTCATTGAGCAATGAGAACTAATAAACATAAACAGGCTGTCACCCCTATGCAAATCAGCAGCTGAACTAGAACATCAACCTAATGCTAATTAGCTATACTCTTATGCTATGGTCATAACTGATGCCTCAGGCATTGCCTCTAGAGTTTGAGGTCATATGTTGTTTGTAACAGCTCTAAAAATTTGTGTCTTTGATTCTATAAGATCATTCTTGTGATAACTCTACTATCATGTGATGTGTATCATAGTAATCAAATGTCTCTGAATGTTGACTTGCTTGTTTTTCTGGTTCCAGAAATAACCAGTGTCATGGCCTTGGGGACATCAATTTACAGCTCAGAACCTTATATTTCTGGTTAGAACTGTAATTTCTCTCCCTTTCCTTGCTTTCTCTGTCAGACTTGTTGTTAGCTTTAAGTTTTCTCCCAGGACTTAGCAACCACTGTAGCCACACTTTACTCATATTTCCCTTTCATTTGATTGCAAACCTTGAGAAGTGAAGCTCATAGAGGCACACATAGATGGTTGATAAATGTTGATTGAACAATAAATGTATTAATCTATACAGGGAGGATATTATTATCTACCTTGTAGAATTGGTAGAATGTAAATAATAAATCAAAAACTATAGTATTGACTTATAATAAATATTCTGTGGTTGTTATTAATATTCCTGAGAAGTTTGTTTATAACATTTTAGATCAGATTCCAGTTTAAAATTCTCTTCCTTTTTGAAAATGAAGTCCTCATTATGAGACCATTCTAGCTCGCTGATCATGCTTTAAGACTGACCTTACTGCATTGTGAGGAGAAAGGTCGCTTTCAAAGATAGTGTGGCCATTTGTTTGAGTAAGAGAACCTCCAGCCTAGAGTCAAGGGTGCTGTTTTGAAGATGAAAGATATCTGTTCATTAGCTGCTCTCATACTTTCATTATTTACTTTATCATTCATGGGGGTAACAACATAAAACACAGCAATTGTTTTGACACTTAAATACAGATAATGTCAGCGTGTTCTTATTCTCCTATTTCTTCCAAGTGCAGGGATCCGTAACTCTTAATCCAACAGGAAATTGCCTTCCATTTTTTCTTTTTCTTTCTGTCTTCTAAAATGTAATTAAAATAGAATTAAATGATATATAAATACAACCTCTGAGCCTGTTTAGTGTTGCTTGTGTGTAAATGATTTCAGGGCTGACCACTTGGTAGTGGATAACCACTCTTTTTCTAGTACATCTTTCTGGAATGTTCATATTCTTCTAGAGTCTCCCCCAGTTTCCCCCTTTTAGCCTCATCATTCCTCCAAATTCTCACTGTTTGTTGTGCATAGGCCCTTCTCCGCTGAGCCACTCAGACTGGGCTGAGCACGGACGCTTCACTCTTTCTTCTTGCACAAACTCCTTTGTGCTGTCTGCAAGGAAGCCTGTCGCATTAGCATCCGTTGTTCTAGGTAAAGACTTGTAATGCATTGAAGGCTATTTCAGAAATGGAGACATCAAAGTTGCCATTAATTCCCCATATGTTGGCATCTGTCCACCCTTAATCCACCCTAACAACTTCATCTCCATATATTTCCAACTAAAATAAAATAGTCTGTTCATTTCACAGATAATAATTGAGTGCTTATCAGGTTCAACATGGAACAAGATAGTAAATTCTTCACTTTTTCAGAGAATAGAGGAAGGAGTTGTGAGAAAATGTATACAATCACTATGAAGTTTTCTCTCTTCCAGTCATTGTTCTGTTGAGGAAGCCAGCCTGAAGCCCAATATTCATGTCTTAACTAAAGTGGTACTAGTGTATGTAGCTATGATATGGATATAGATGTATGTAAATTTGTATAACATATATCAGATTAAAGTATACACATACGATATCATATGAGAAACCTTGTAAAAGATATATTTTATAACCATATATTCATATTGTAATTATTAAAATAAGATACTATATTTATAATTTATGTGTATAGATACAATTTGTATATATTATATATTTGTACTTATATCCTTAGGAGATAAATAACTTGTGTAAGTATATATTTATATACACACATATATGTACAAATTATGTATGTTATATGTATTATGTAAGTTATATATGACAATTTGTGTTTATATGGAAAAGATAATGTTTTCCTAATTACCCCCTACATATATAAAGATTATTTGGAAGCAAATAAACAAACCATTTCTAATATTGAAGTTTTATTTTACACTCAGGGAAGAAAAACCCATAATGTCTTTACTTTGGAAAAGTTAAAATTTTTCTATTGAGCACTACTCATAGCTTTAACTTAATTATATCTACTACTGTGAGTCTTATCATGGCTAAAAGTTCTGTTGTCCATTCAGAATTTTGAAAAGTTTTAATAAAGGAAGAGAACTTTCTGTTTGCCTCAACGATTTGTAGAGGAGACTGCTGTAGGATGTTCTGTATGGCAAATGTGTTGCTCTGATTGGTCAATAAATAAAACACTGATTGGCCAGTGGCTAGACAGGAAGTATAGGCAGGACTAACAGAGAGGAGAAAAGAGCAGGAAGGTAGAAGGAGACACTGCCAGCCGCCGCCAGGACAAGCAGCATGTAAAGATGCCAGTAAGCCACGAGCCATGTGGCAAGGTATAGATTTATGGAAATGGATTAATTTAAGATATAAGGACAGTTAGCAAGAAGCCTGCCACAGCCATACAGTTTGTAAGCAATATAAGTCTCTGTGTTTACTTGGTTGGGTCTGAGCGGCTGTGGGACTGGCAGGTGAGAGAGATTTATCCTGACCATGGGCCAGGCAGGAAAACTCTAGCTACAGGAGACTATTTCCAATACAATTTAAAAATTAAATAATTTATAATTATTGTACAATTAAACTATCTATAAATCATTTTGATGAGCAGAAATGCAAAACTCCAGCATTGAAAGATTAGTTTGTGTGTTCACAATATAATACAGTGTGTGTGGAAGTCCTGATGAACTGAAAAGAACAGCTAGCATATAAAGTATCATTGCAGCACATAAAGGTGTTACATAGCTCAGATTGGCCTTGAGCTCATTGTGTAGCCACAGGTGGTCTTGAACTCTTGATCTTCCTGATTCCACCTTCTACCCTGCCTGATTTAGTCAGGACTGGAGCAAGAATCCAGGGCTTCATACATTCTATGCAAACACTCCATTAACAAAGCCACACCTCCTCTTTTAAAGTATTTATCTGAGGCATTTTGTCACTTTGGTGAAAATTTAACTAGCACAATCACTAACAAGTTTTCTGAAATGTTTGATTAAATAAAACTAATTTTGCCAATGCTGATGTTCTTTGTATTGATCTTAGTGACCCTTATGTGACAGTTTATTTATCAAGACAGTCATTATTTTTGGTGATGGACAATACTTTTCTTGAAAATCATTGATTATTTTCAGTTGCTATTGTACCTTTTATGAGCATCCTGGTTTGAACACTCATACATCACAAAGCCTTGCTCCCCACTTAACCCACAGAGAAGTACTGGCCAGCTCTTCTTATCTTTCTCTGCTAACTTTGGGAAATTAGAAAATATACCAGGCTCCACATGTTGCCTCACTCAGTATTTGTGTCTAGTATGTTTTGTCCAGAAAGAATCCATAGAATTTTATTCAGACAAAGGCAATTGGCTTCTTACCCAGTAACAGTTGCATCAGGAGAAGTTTATTTCCCAGTAACAGTTGTGTCAGGAGAAGTCCCAATAGTCAGAGTTGTTACTAGTTAGATTTTACTTTGTTACCAGGAGTTTTGGCTTCATAGGGCTTCTACTAGTTTGATTTGCTTGTCTCAGGAGCAGCTGCTGGTCCATGTTGTGGGTCTGGGGTTTCTTTATTTTTGGAAAGTAATTAGCTTTGGAAAGCCAGTCTTATATTTGAAATTATGCTTTACGATCATGTTTTCGGCTCTATTTTCTCTGTTTGGGCATCTGTGTTCATCTAATTTCTGATTAACATCAGACTTTCAGAACTGCTCAGAGCTGGTTCTAACTCAGTGATACATGCCAATATCTAATGTCCTAAAGCAAGTATTTTCCTTAGACAGTCTATGATATCTGGCTTGCATATTGTAGAAGGGGATAGATGCATATATTTAGTCTGAGGTCTTGATCAATTCAGTCCTTATTTTGAAATAAATGTGTATAGTTTACTCTCTAGCTTATTCTGTAAAAATTACATTTCATTGAAGAAAAATCTAATTATGCATATAATTTATGATACATAAATATCACATTTATGCATATATGGATATATATATATGAGACTGACACTCTGCCTGCTCCATTAAAAGGGCCACAACATATTCATATATATGTTAAAATGTAGAATCTAGAAATAGCCACTCCTGTGATTTTAATATAGAAATGGTTAGTTTATTCTCATTCATTCGAGAATATGAATGTGTTGAATTTCTGTCACATAGTGCACACATACATTTAACACACATATTGATGTATGAACCTTTAAGTTGAAAATTTTGTAACTTGGATTCTTCAAGTTATACTATAAAAGTATTTCCCAATATTAAATATTGCCTGATAGAATTTTATTAGTGACATCTATTACCTTACAACATATTTTGTTTTTGTTTTTTTTTTTCCTGTGGCCTAACTTGCTTCTAGGTTTTTTTTTTTTTTTTTTTTTTTGGTTTTTCAAGACAGGGTTTCTCTGTGTAGCTTTGCGCCTTTCCTGGAACTCACTTTGTAGACCAGGCTGGCCTCAAACTCACAGAGATCCACCTGCTTCTGCCTCCCGAGTGCTGGGATTAAAAGCGTGCGCTACCACCGCCTGGCTGCTTCTAGTTTTCTGTTCACAGTCATAGAGATATCTCTTTTTGTACCTTTATGGTTGTATCCTTAGGATAAATAAATAGTCCTTTATACCCCAACATTACAAACAAATTCTTTTTCAAAGGCACACCACTTTGATATGGTATGGTAGCCTGACTTGTTTTACAGTATATTAAGTGAAATCAGCCTCTTGGTTCGTTCATCAATTGAAAACTACAGTTTCCTACAACTTTCCTCTCTTGTGAATGCTGAGACAGAGACGGGGACCACTGAGCATAATGAAACTACTCCAGAAACAGTTGGAAATGGCTAGAGAAATAAAGGCTCATTTTTATTTGCTTCAAACAAGACCAGAATTGGTAGAAGTCTGGAAATTTGGGTGCTTTGTTCCCTAATTCTTCAACTTTCATAAAACAGAAGCAAGACAAAACAGAAAGCAATCATTCCTTCTTAGAAGTGGCTGCAGTCTGCTCCGTCATCTCCCTTCCCAGCTTGCCCAGTCCTCATCCTCAGCTTGGAGCTGGTTTCTTCTTGTTTGGATGTGATTGATATCAAACTCCAGAGTGGCCCTAAGCTCTTGTGTCCCCAAACAAGGAATTGAGCCAAGACACAGGTGGAGCAGAAACAGAGATTATTTTCTTACAGAAAATAAAATTTCTGAGGGAGGAAATGAGCTGGGGCAGGAAGAAATCTTATCTACTTAAAGGAATTGGGCTCTTTGACTCATGGGCACAGCACAGACTTTTCTGTGAGTGTTCATCGGGTGTTGCGTGTGTCATGAGCATCTTAGATTGCTGTCAAGGCTGCGTGGGTCAGTATTATACTAACTTTGGGGAAGGAATAAGATTGGTGCTGCACAAAGGAAAACATGAATAATGTAAAAGTAGTTTTTTTTTCTTAAAAAGAGTGTGTCAGAAACCAAAGTGGACTAGCAAGCACAATGGGCCAAAATGGCCTTTGTCTCTTCCCACTGACATAGGTAGTGGCTGTGTCTCACCCTGTTGTTCGAATCTTAGATGGTCTTATAATAAAAAACCTGGAGCCAGATATTGGGGTGAAAGCTGAAAGATCAGAGAAGCAGAGCAAGTAACAGGCTCCACCTATTACCTCACCAACTCCACTAATCCTCTGACTGAAATCCTTCTGAGTTTTCACCCCAAAGGGTCTTGACTGAACTGCTTTAGTTCCTGTTTCCTCACACTTTATATACCTTTCTCCACCCTGCCATCACTTCCTGGGATTAAAGGTGTGTGTGCTTCCCAGTACTGGGATTAAAGTCCTGTGCCACCACTGCCTGGCTCTGTTTCCAGTGTGTCTTTGAACTCACAAAGATCCAGACAGATCTCTGCCTCCTGGGTGACATAATTAAGGGTGTGTGCTACCACTGTCTGGCCTTTATGTCTAATCTAGTGGCTGGCTCTGTCCTCTAATCCCCAAGCAGGTTTATTAGGGTATACAATATATCACTACATCACCCCACTTCAGGTAGCTGGACTTCACAATCTGATGAGATGGGGCAATCTGCATGGGGGATGTGCAGGATTTGGGACCTTGTTGGGCTGCTTACCTTTGATAGGAAACAATGACAACAGATAGTTTCTCATAATTACCACAAGTTGCCTTTGGAAATTCTGGAGTACCTTTTGCACCTGGGAGGAGTAGCATCTGGTCTTTTCTGACAACTTTTTTTCCATACGCTATTTTTGTAAGTTTGCATAAGGCTCGCTGGAACTCACCTTCTGCCCTATTCACCTGCCAGGTAGTGAGGACAAAATTCTAACCCTAGCCTAGCCATCAATACCTTTGACTCTTCATCTTCAATCATTTTAGCCAAAGACCACCAGGAACATACTTCCCTTGGCTATTTGGATGTTATGTTTATTTTAATGAAGAGAAATACATCATGGAGAACCATGAGGTATCTCAGTATGAAGAATGTATTAGAATGAACAAAAAAATTAGATGGGTGTGTGAACTGCAGGAGAGCCAAGCTGCCAGGTCTATAACTTGCTTGTGCCAGGAAATGTCACAAATAGTTGGATAGTTGTCTTTTCACTCTATGGTGAAACACAAATCTACTTCCTCCTTAAAAGGCCCCATTGATGACAAACTGAAGTATGATCCCAGCAAAGTTCACCTCTGGGAGTCAATGAGTTTATTGGGTTAGAGCACATAAGTGAGGGGCTATTTACAGAAACCTGGGGACTCCAAACCAACTTCACTGGGAAGTCTATGACCAGTGTGGGTGATGCCTTCCCCATAGCCATGCTAATAGAGTTTCCCTCTCAGTTAATTTTGCCAGCCTGTATACTCTAGCACCTCCTGAGACCCAGATGCCTAATGCAATTAGGGCAGAACTGCATACAAATGGGAGGAAGGTGCAGAGGGAGTGGCCAAAATCTCAGATGAGAGTCCGGTGGTCTTCCCAAATCCCTCTTCTCGGAGGGAATGTTGCTGACAGACTAGCTAGTGATGGTGATGATGTTTTCTGGCAACCGGGCACACATCTAATGAAGATGACAGCTGATTTGCTTAGAGCACTGCATTCTCTCACACTCTAAGCAGGTAGAAAGCACAGATAGGAAAGGAGCAACATCTTTAGTGCTGGTGGCCTTGTATTTTACTATGTGAAAGTTAAAAACTTCCTTTTGGAAAAAAAAGAAAAGGGGAAGTGCTGTGGATATTGCTCTGTGTAAATAAAATGCTGATTGGCCAGTAGCCAGGCAGGAAGTATAGGCGGGACAAGCAGAGAAGAGAATTCTGGGAAGTGGAAGACTGAGGCAGAGAGACACTGCCAGCCACCACCATGACAAGGAAGATGTAAGGTACCGGTAAGCCAGGAGCCACGTGGCAAAGTATAGATTAATAGAAATGGGTTAATTTAAGATAGAAGAAGTAGATAACAGGAGGCCTGCCACGGCCACACAGTTTGTAAGCAAAAAAAAAAAAAAAAAAAAAAAAGAGTTTAGATCTCATACCTGGGCTCCCAAACTCAGAAGCTTATAGTACTAAGCCTTAAGCACTGGAGTCACATGGCTTTTACCTTTCAAAGTCAGAGCCATATTGTTTTAGATTACCAAGGCACAGGCTTGTTGTTGTAGGCTTATGCTGAGGACACTTAGCAGCTCTTTGAATCTTTGGTAACTCTCTAACACTTTCAGTTTGGGGGCTTTCAGTCTTCATGGTCTCAGATCCTACCTTAGGATGCTCATAGTCTCTGCCTCTCAATACTGTCACAGTTCTTAGAGTGATAGCTTATGGCCTTCTGCTGCTGGCCACTTGGACGCTCTTACAGTGCTTCCTGTTTCTCTGAGCTTCAGATATTATGGTCTTCACTCTGGGTTGTTGTCTGAAACTTTTTTTTCCTTGCCAACGCTGCCAATTCTGGGGGTAGAGGCTCTGAGAGGGGTCTTCTCTGCACTGCCCGTGATAAGACAACAAGTGGGCAAAACAGACCTTTTAGGACAGCGGTTCTCAACCTATGGGTCGTGACCCCTTTGGGGGTCAACTGGCCTTTTCACAGGGGTTGCTTAAGACCATTGGAAAATGCAGATACTTGCATCATGGTTCATAACAGTAGCAAAATTACAGTTATAAAGTAACAATGAAAGCAATTCTATGGTTGGGGGGTCACGACACGAAGAACTGTATTAAAGGGTCGCAGCATTAGGAAGGTTGAGAACCATTGCTTTAGGAGGAGATTTTAATGGAACTTATCCCAGTGCTGGAGGTAAGGGTAACATCAATGTGTAGGAGAGAAGCCTCAAGACTAACTCCAAAAGAGAGCAAACAGGCTCTTTTTACAGCTAGAAAAGAGCCAGGCCACACCTGTGCTCAGATTATAATTCTACCAATCACAATATGCTTTAATCATCACAGACCTTATACAAATCGCTAGCCTCATATAAGTCCAGGTTTTTCTTTTCCTGTTTATCATAAACTGTTTGTTGATTCACTAGGAGAGGCATTCTCCATCTTCCTTACCTAACTAGGACATGTCATGCTATGACATGATCCAGAGCAACTGGGGCCAGGAAACTTAGGAGCAGCTGCAGATGACATCATCTAGTGGTCAACAGAGCTTGTCAAGCTTAAAGAGATGTTTTCTAGGCACTGAAGGCTGGAGTCATTATGTATGACTAAAGTCATGTCTCTTGCTAAAGTAGCATCAGCGTTGGAGACTCCTCAAGGCATCATTGAAATGTTCAAAGCAGCTAGGTGACCAGAGTGACCACATAGAAGGTCACCTAGAGAGGGGTTGTTTAGTTGCAAGCTCCACACTCAGATTGGCATAAGGGAAGGTTCTATTAGCTGTCACTCAAGGAGCCAGATGCCTACTGGAGAGGGTTTTGTTTATTCCCAGGAAAAGTGAACTTTAAAGGGTGCCCACAATGCAGAAATATCACTACCAATACTATTACTAACAGTATCTAACAGGGTTTAACTCTCAGTTAAAGACCTATGAGAAGAGTTGGGTCCCTCTAACCTGTCACAGGGTAATTTTATGATTTTATAGATTAACCACTTTACTTAAAAGGAAGGCAAGTGTTCCAGTTTGCTTGGACTGATGTGGGGTGGAGGGTTTCCTGGCCCATGGTATTTTTCAGTACTAAAGCCAAAAAATCCTAGGAGAGCTGGGAAGAGTGGCTGGTCCTATCTGAAGGCAGAAGAAAAGACACTACTCCTGGAATTGAAAAGAAGTAGTGGTCACTCATACCAGTCAGGATTGGGGAGGGTCAGTCATCTTTGATGAATGGATACTGTTCACGTTTGCAGCATGGTCTTGCCTCTGTCTTTATAATAGCAGAGTAGCCTTGTCTGGCGACATGAAACTGTTATTGCTCATGCAAGGCTCCCTCCTAGAAAACCAAACTCTTTTCACTTTCCCACGCCAGTTTCTGTAGCGATTCCCTTGGAGATGACCCTAAAAGTTACAGATGTCACCTCATTCTGAGAATCTTAATTTCAACCATATGGACTGAATAAAGACACTTTGGGTTTTGAGTCACTGAGTAGTTAAAAAAAAAAGTTCATTATTTACCACAATTTTTTCTTTCAATTGAGAACAATGTTTGAATAACTGAGACTAAATGCTGTTACTGCATGTTAAACGAGACAAACACCAGTCCCTTTACCCCTCTTTAAGCTCTGAAGTTCATACTAATATGTTTCATTGTTCCTAGAACTTCCATAAAGGACTCACTTGAATTGAATCCCTTTTTTTTCACAGAACACTTAAATATTTTGATGAACACCCATATTTCATTATTTTTTAGTTACATATGTATCTACGTAAGTATATGCACAAATGTGTGAGTGGAGGCCAGAAGTTATCAGAGCCCCTGGAGCCGGAGTTACAGGCAGTTGTAAGCTGCTGGATATGGGTGCTGGACCTGAAGTTGGGTCTTCTGAAAGAGCAGTTAGGGCTCTGACTTGCTAAGTCACCCAGCCAGCCCTGTATTTCATCATTAAACTTAGTATCTAGTGTTAGTTTACTTAATAATTGTTCCATAATTATATTTTAGTCCAGCTTGTCCTGGAATTCATTATGTAACCCAGGCTGGACTTGAAATTTTAACATACATGCCTTTTTCTCCTTGTAAATGCTGGGCTTACAGGTGTAATAACCATTCCCAGTTTATAATTAGTATTTAAAAATTAGAATGTGTAATATGAGTTAGTATTCTGGCTTAGATTGTTCTAACTGAAATTTTTCTTTATAATTTTCAAGGTAAATAAATTTTATAATACTCCATTGGTTTATTAATAGCAATAGAAAAAAATGTGATATTTGGAATTTCTGTAAATATGTGACCAGCAGATGAACATATAATCATATAACTGATATGGCTTAGCTCTAAGTGCTGTAATAGTATTTAGTCAAAAATGTTATTTTAATGAATAAGATGTTTATTTCAACTATCCTAGACTCAGCTTCTGTACTTATAAAATCTATTCCACAGCAGTTGTTTTTGTGTAGTGGATGGAATGATACTAGTCTGTATTCTTGCCATTTTCCTCAGGTCCTGAAGACTACCTTGAGGTCAGCATTCCACCAGACCCAAGAGCAAAATATATGGAGGAGACAAGTGTACGGGAGGAAACTGATGACCTAGAAGCTTCCAGAGTGTCTGTGCCTCTGGCCCTGGTGCTTCCTGGGGAAATTCCATGTGAGGTCAGTGGTGAAGGCCTTTATTGTATGCCCTGTTGTTTTCATAGACACTAAATTTCACTGTGACATAATTTGCACAATTAACCTAGCATTTTGGTTTACTCTTTTTCCCAACTACAGTGTCAGAACCTATATCTAGTACTCAGTAGGCATTTAATATATCTTTGCTGACTAATTGGACATTGGAGAATCTCCAAACATTTAATCTTATCAAATGTGACTTGGCCCTTTAAAATGATACATACATGTTACATGTATTAAGCTACTTTTAGTAACTTGATGGTAGACAGATATTTTATTTTCCAAAGGGAAGATCCACTGTTGACTAGAACTTAAAATCACTTATTTTTGACCAACATTTTAAAATTATAAATGTATTATTGTATGATAACATCATATAGGCTGGAAGAATTAATCTCTGAAGAATAAGAATATAGTTAGAGGGAGAATTTGGAGAAAGTAACAATATAGAAGCATTCTTCATGTTTCTTCTCCTTTGCTTTTCTTTGATTGAGCCACTAAAATAAACCACTACAAGAGTTTGACTCTCAGTACTGGGCCTCAATATCCATGGTATCCTTAGGTGGAAAGTGTAACACGAATTGCTAAACAGTCTTATTAATAAAAAAACAACCAAAAACAAAAAAAAACAAAAAAAGCCTCAGAGCCAGAAATTGGGGTTAAAGCCTGAGAGAGATCAGAGGAATAGGAAAAGCCACAGTTAACCTCACTTCACCAACTCCACAGCTTCCAAAGAGAGCTACTTCCTGTCTACCCACACCTATATGCCTTTCTGTTCTGTTCTTTCATTGGCTCTCTCAGCCCAGTTACATCACTTCCTCTTTCTGCCCAGCTCTGTCACTTCCTGTCTGTCTGTACAGACCTCTAGACCTCTATGGTTAGTGCTGGGAGAGTTAGCTGTGTCTTTGTCCAGTCTCTGCATAATGGGAAAGTGCAGGGCTTGATTCAAATCCTTGCTTGAGTAGTCTGTGAGGCTGGATCATCTCAGCTAGCCATCTCGAAATTGTCCTGAGCAATTTATAGTCCAAAGCTGATCTTTGGGTGATGTTTGTCAGCTTAGTGGTATTATTATTGTCCATGTGGAATCATAATTGTGATATCCCATCATCTTTTTGGAGATTTCAAAGTTGCTATTATGCATGGTCATGGCTACCTGCAGAAATTTTTTTGGTGCCCAATGTGGGGCATGGATTTATGAAAAAGCCACTTGCCTGTGGCCTTGCAGTCCCCAGTTCAGACCTGAGCTGCATACAGCTGGTTGTGGTGGCACACACTGATAAGATTTGCTGAAGGAGGTGGAGGCAGGAGGATCCTGAGTTCGATGCCAGTCTGGGGGTGTTGCTGAGAAGGAAAGGGCAACAGTATAAAAGAGCCTTATGGGAGATGTATGAAAAGGTCCTTCTTGAAGAAGTGGGTGGATTTACATGACCTGACATCAGAAGGTCTCTGATGGCTGCTGATGGTAGGTCCCCAACCCTGTGGTCAGAACATTCTATAGGGTTGCTGAAATAAATCCCTTACTTCCATCTCGCAGACTGTCGGAACAGAAGTATTGCTCCTTTAAGTCACTTTCTTGTCTGTTCTAGAGGAAGGAAAACCACTTAGACACTACCAGAAATGGAAGGAATTTGAACTGTATACTTTTGAGATACCAGACACAGATGCCCAGGGAAAGACAAGTTGCCACATGGGTAAAAGAACAGATAGCTTAAGTTGGGGAGATAAAAGCTAAAGAACCAAAGCTGGCAGCTCCTATGGAGTCAGAAATAATGGAAGAAACAGGAAAGAACTGTAATAAAAGCAATGTGATCTAGTCTCAAATAGATGAAATCAAAGTAGGAAATAAAATAACTCTAAGAGTAAAAATAGCTCCCCAGGAGTTATGCAATGAGTCTAAATAGCTACTTTTAAAAATATCTGCAGCAGTAAAATTTGAGTATTATAAAACCCTCCCCTTACTAGTCACACAAAAAATTGAAGACCAATAGTAAGCTTCAGGTGTCTTTAGGCAGACATACCTTATGTAGATGACTAGACAGTGGTCCTTTAAATAGACCAGCCATAGGCTTTTTAAAAATTTCTATGGATATAGATAGAATTTTTTCAGGTCTTATAAAGTTAAATTATTTCAATATCAAATCCATCTTGAGAACCCTACTTTCTAAAAAACCCTAGAAGTCAAAAGATCATATAAAACATTTTAAATCCAGCATTATGCCTCAACATTTCAGAATAATCTCATCCTCTGGACCAAAAATAGTTATCACAGACAAATCTTGGGCTCCCAGTAAGTAGATTTTAGTACAATCTGAATCCATATACTGTTGCCAAGCACCACAGAAAAGACCATTTGGTTCCAGCTGAGTGAAAATTATGTTTCTGGTTTCCCTGGAGAATGTTCAGTATATGCCAATTGTCTGAAATGGCAACCTTTGAACTTCACCAGATTTCTGAGACATCTTCTAGTTAGTAGATGGGCAAAGACCAGAGAGCAATGCCCCTTCTCCTCAAAAAGTAACAACAGAGGTGTCTCAGGAATCCTAAAAGTTCCAGAACTTATCAGTGCTATCTCTGACAGTTTCTAGGCCATTGGAAGTGGGTCTTATTCACACCTAGCACTGCTGAAATCCATTTTGTAGTTCTGTGTTCCCATCATGTTGACTTGGCCATGTGTTCAACAGGGGCACAGTCTCCCTTCCCTGTGATGAGAGTTAGTTTGCCACCCCCCCCCCCCCATTGCTCCTTGCTGTACAATTGCTGGATCTGTGAACCCACTTCCTGTGGCATTTCCACTCACTGCCCACTCTTGTTCTGCAGAAGCAGCTCTTGGATGTTGCTAACTCAGGTGGAGCTTTAAGCTGTTTGCTGCCTGTGATCCTAGTAGCTGGGGAGCATTGATCCTTCCACTGAGTAACCTTTCCCAGCCCCTTTCTGTCCACAGATTATCAACTTCCTAAGCATTGACAATCTTATGCTGCTTCAAAAAAACAGGAAAACAAGAGAAAAATAGTATTTTTCTCTTTAGCATTGACCCACTGTTCTATTTATAAGGGTTATTTATTCCTAACTCTTTGAGAAATAAATAAGTAGGAGTGTTCTGTGTAAGCTTAAGCCTGTTTCTTGATAAAGCCTTTCTTTAAGTTTCTATGGGATTGCATACTTCTTCGCGTTTAGTATTCTAAGCCTCTTTTACTTGTTTATCAGTCAGACATTCTAGATTTTATATTGTAGAGTCACAAATCATAGACAGTATGATGTTAGTTAGGACTGCCAAAGGTATTCATTGTTCAAATGGCACATCCATCTTTATCTTCCTGATGAAATCCACATGGAAGGCATTAGCTCAATGGTGGCATCTAGACCAGCATCTCTCATGTATGCTGTCCACTGCTTCGAAGATGTGACTCTATAAAAATCTTCGGCAAATTCCCATGGAGTAGTGGTCCTCCACTTGGAAGAGTTTTACCTTTCTTTTATATGGGGAGATGCAGGCAAACCTGCAAGCATCCCCGATGATCACGGTTGCTACTGACATCTAGTTGATAGAAATTGGGAAGCTGCAAGCATTACATAATGCACAAGGCATACTCATGACAGGAGCTCACCTCATCCAAAGTAGCAATCCTACTAAAGCTAAATCCTGTCTCTGAGTGTACACCTACAACAAATGAGTCACCTTCACTTCTGCCTAACAGTGGCACCAAGAACTCCGGCTCCTTCTTGTGGCTTCTGTGAAGTTGGCATAGTTGTACTTTATTCATTTTGTGAAAAATGTCTGATCTTTAATAGTGATTCCATTAACGCCTTCCACACAATTTACACGAAGCTTTCTGAAGCACTGCAGTCTGTTCTCTGAACCCTTATCTCTCCTGCTATTTCTGAGTCCCCATCAAGGATTGGGCAAGGCTGTCTCTGTTTCCTCTGCAGAAGCACCAACCTCAAGACCAGTTAAGATTCTATTGGTTGTAGTATTAAGGCAACTCCACGTAGTTAAAAGGGAGGTTTATTTTGTGGGGTAACTTACAAGTAAAGGGATAGGTTACAGGGTCCAGGAAAGGTGTAGTGCAGTCCAGTGGTGTTCTCTAGAGAACTCTGCTCAACCTACCTCCAGTGTCCAGGATCCAGGAACCAAGAGGGCTGGCACATCCGGGTCTCAGGTCTTAAGGGCTCCTGTCTCAGTCTCACCCTGTAGACGTGACAGTTACTGAAGCCTCAAATGGGGGTAGTACTTCCAGGTCAAAGCTGGAACAGCTACCCACTACAAGATTCTTTTCTTCATCTTGTTTTATCTGTGTGGAAGAGCCTTCATTATCACAACCCTTCCTTTTTCCAATTCTTCTTCTGATACTATGAGACAAATAGGTGGCAACTGCAGAAACCTGGGCAGCAAGTTTACCAAGTCCCAGGAACCCATCTTTCTTGAGCTGGTATCTTTTAAAATAAAGTAGTTATGAATGTGTGAAAAAGCCATAGGTCACTGTGCAAAAGTGTTAGTGAGCTAACAGTGATCTACCGAGATCTCCATCTTCTATGTGTGTTTAAATTTCAACCCAAACACCCAAGCAAATCCCCACTACATATGTGCTTTATTATAGACCAAATTGTACTCCTTTTGTTGAAATCTTAAGTTTTGTGAACAGTATAACAATCTTTAAAGTTTATAAATAGTAATGATCATAACCCATTCTCTCTGTTAATTCTTAGACCCCCAGTAAGAGGCACAAACACAAGAGTCAAAAAGATAAAGCACTAAATGGTAGCTTCATAATTGATAAAAACAAGTTAATGATATATGAACATCCTAAAGCTTTCTCTTTGAATCAAATGTACCTATGCAACTAAAGACAGATTTTCTCTCCTGGGCTAGGCTCTTTACTGCAGGGAGATGCAGGTATATGTACAGCCCAGGATGGAGGGTGCGAAGGAAAAGAGCCTAGCATACTCAATTCAAAGCTGTCATAGTTTTATAGTATTCCGTTTTAATTCTTAAAACATCAGAGGGTCTGCTATGTCCATAATGTTCAGAAGGCATAAAAATGATATAAAGATTTTAAAATGCTATCAGAGTATTTGGGATGAGGAGAACTAGGGAAGAATAGAGAGTTTGACTTAGTCATGGCCAGATGCAGATGTAGGTGTGAACGTGTTAGTGTTTGTTTGAAAGTTCCAAATTGCTTGCAGGCTAAAGTTAGAGTGAGGACCCTGTAAAATCTGAGTTGGACTTTGGTGGAAAGCACGGTTATGAGAAGGCAGAGGAGGAAAGAGCTGATCAGTAAGGCAACAATCACCTTTAAACAGGACCAGCTACTTAACTTGCAGTGCAAAATGAAAATGCAAAGCCCCTTGGTTCAGATTAGTTAGCATTTCAAAGCAATGACAGCAAAATATTTAACATTAAGAGCAGGGCTTTGTGAGTCCCGATACTGTGCAGATCTTGGACCCAAGAAACCAGCCCAGGGTACGAATGGAAATGTGGGTATTTTATTTAGGGTGTCTTCTATTTGGAATTTTTTGCTGGATAGTTGAAAGGTGGAGTCCTGCCCTCTATTAAGGAGGGAATCTGGTACATAAGAAGCAACGTATTTGGGACTGCTCATGCATGAGAATGAGATATCTTAGAGAATAAAATGTTTGGAAAGCACACCTGTGCTTACCAATTCCATAGAGTCAAAGAAGGGGGGACTTAGGTAATGAAAAGAACTATAGAAGCCTATTAAAGGCTACTGAAGACCAGACCGAAAATGATATGTGAAGTCGCTGTCTGGGGTTGAGGTGGCAGATGTGAGGTTATTAGACATATGAAGAACAGATGGGACCATGGGATTGTGTTCTTTATCTGCTGACATGTCACATGTTCCGGGGACAGGAACAGAGATTCCTTTGAGGTAGGATCTGTTCCCTGTGTATAGTTGGTAAAGAGAAATTTAAATCAAACTTGTATAAATATTTGGAATGTGACTGTGATGGACAATGGTTAAAGTGGACCTGAGCATCAGATAGTGATTGGTAGCAACTACAAACAACTTCTAGAAAGGCCTGAGAGCATCAGATAGTGATTGGTAGCATCTACAAACAACTTCTAGAAAGGCCTGAGGATAGCACATTAAAGCGTAAGTCTTATTAGTGTGTGATTCTGCTTAAAGAAATGACACTAGAGTAGGAAAAATTTAAATTGATGGCTTTTTAATAAATACAATATCGTGAAAATGTATCAGCGGATTTCCTATTTACTGTCAGGGTGAAATTTACTATGACAACAGCCTTTAAGAGATGATATCTGAGACAGTCATAAAATATTTTATTTTTCACAGAGTCAGATAGCATAATATAAGAAATGATGTGAATTTGAAAGTTAGATCATTCTTAATAGTTTTTTTAAATATAATCCTAAATTGCTCTGCTTATAAATGGCAGTAATCTTCTCTATATCAGTTCTGGGTGGTGTGTGTGTGCGTGTGTGCGTGTGTATGTGTATATGTGTGTGCGTGTGTGTGTGTGTGTGTGTGTGTGTGTGTGTGTGTATCTGTGTGTATCTGTGTTTTTCAGTTAGAGTTCAAGTAAATATTCTTAGATAAAAGTGTTTATCATAATTTCTATAAAGTAGACATCCAATAGTGTTTATCAATTTCCAATCTCTATAGTGACTGCACCCTTCCCAATTGTTACATTTTTTTTCCGGATTTAGTTCCCAAAATGTGGTTTTCATATTTTTTCCTCTGTTCACAGATCAAACTTCTCCAACATAATTAATCTTGAAATTTTCAGCTGTGTAACGTTAGTGATTCCAGATGCCTTAACGGGCCCTTGTATAAGCGAAGAATATCCAGAGAACTATACACACACTGTGGAACTATACAACATTAATATTTTCATTATATTTTAATTGTAAGAGGTTTTAAAGTTAGATTTGTTAGGTTTTCACACACACACACACACACACACACACACACACACACGCACACACACACACACACATACACACACACACACAGAGATACAGAGAGAGACACAGAGATGCAGAAAGAGAGAGAGAGAGAGAGAGAGAGAGAGAGAGAGAGAGAGAAATGGTACTGTTATATACTGTTATTAAGGTAATGTACTTGGGAAAGGAATTGCTCACTGGCTTAATTACTGTAAGTCTGTTGGTCTGTGAAACGGATCTGATACCCTGGGATGGGAAGATATATGCAGGAAGAGACAAGGGTAAAGGAAACAACTGTGTTCTCTCTGTTTTTCGGTTGCAATGCATGGTTTGGGGCTGGAAGAGGATTTGATAGATATCAAAGTAATAAATGTAAAATGCAATGAGTCATGCATGTATATATTTATATATTAACATGGTTGAAAAATACAAACAGGATAAGCGTATTTACCACAGTTTTAAGATTTTAATCACTGATGAATGTCTTGGGCACTTTGGTGAAAGACAACTCTTTGACATGCTTAACCTATACATTTGTACTTACAGAATCCTGGTGAGATATTCATTCTGTTGAAAGATGAACTAATTGGTGAAATTCTGGAAGTTGAATTTATATCGAGCAACAAGCGCCTCAGAACACGGCCAGCACGTTGGAGTAAGAGTGTCTGGTGCATGAAAGCTGCAGGTGAGAAACTTTGTGTTTTAATAATAATAAAACCTCTCCCTGAGTTCCTTTCCTGTGATTTATGGTAAATGGTTTCACTTCCCTACAGAAACTGAGTTTGCTCAGCAGGTGCTTCCTGTGTTAGTTCTCACATGTTCAATGTTGTTATTATTAATCTGATTTGCAAAAGTGAGATTGTATAAATCCTTAGAACTTGGTTTGTATACCATTTAGGGAAATGGCTGCCAGTAACATCAAACATCACTAAATATGTCAGTGGAGAGTACTTTGATATATAGTAGCTACTAAATATGGAATTAAAATTATTTCCTTTATGCAGCATGAGGATTCACAGATTTTTTTATTTTTATTAAAGAACTTTATGTTTTCTTTTCTTTTGTCTCCATTCAAAGCCTTGGAAAGTTTTAGCTACTTTATAAAGTGTAATTCTTTTTCAGTATTTCAGAGATTTTCTTCTCATCATTTCCTTATCTCACTTGCGAAGCTAATCATTTGGTTATTCATATTTGCTTGCTCCATACTAAACTATATTAGACTCCCAACACCTAGTTTGAGCAGCACATAACTGCTTGTATTTCCAGCTCCTGGGGATCTGACACCCTCTTCTGGCTTCCACAGGCATATACCCACACACAGACATACAGGCATTTGCACTCACACATACTCACCCATATGCACAAAATTAAAACTAGAGAAAGTAAATATTTTTAAAAATAGTAGACTACTTGTTTTTGTTCTATGTCATATTTTCTAAAATCAGAGCATAAAGTTATGTAAAACTTCAAAAACTATGAGCTTTGTAAATATTTTTACATAAAGATATTTAATCTCATAAATGTGGAGATATAAAATATTCATAATTGCAAAGTATATTAAGTACATTTTGAGCTCATTATACAGTTCATTTATATTTACAAGCCAGCATTGTTTGTTTACATGAGTAGCTCCTCTATGATTTTTATGCTCAGCTGGCATTGGAGTTGGGTTCTCAGAAACAAAGCTGTTATTCCAATAATATACAGACACCCAGACACTGTTTCCTAGTGTGGAAAGCATGCAGAAATGTGATGGGAAGAACACCCCTCTGTTTCTCTTTTACTTTCTTGTTCTTATCCCCTATTAGCCTATGTCACATTCTTTTTTTCTATGTCACATTCTTGAATGATATAATGAATAATACTTTGTAAGTAATTAGTGCCAGAGTTCAGACTAAATCTAGTTAAAATAAATCAATACAGAAACATCAATATTACAAATTAAGAGGTACTTAAATAATATTTCCCAAGTAGCAGATCAAGATGGCAAATGAAAGTATCCATATTACTTAAGAATGGTTTTGATTGATATTCATGCCAGGCATTGTAGAAAGGATAAAAATACACAAAAGTTCCCTCATGTGTAATACATGAAGAAAAACAATTAGAAGAACATATTTTAAAAACATTTCAAGACATTGAGATGGGCTAAAGTTTTTTAACTATAAGATACTTCAAAGCATAAGCAAGAAATGCAAAAATAGACAAATGAAAATTTATTGAAAAAGAACTTTAACACAGCCAAGGAAATGATTGGCAGAGTTCAGAGACAGCTACAGAATGGGAGAAACTTCTTGATAAGGGATTGATATCCAGTGTATATAAGAACCTCAATAACAGCAGAGTAATCCTATTATTTCTTGTGCTTTTTTGATGTTATTTCTTTTAATTCTGGTATGTTTGTTTGTGTTTTATTGGCCTGTTTGTTTCCTAAAGAGAGAGAAAGGAGGTATAGAGTTGGATGAATGGGGAGGTAGGCAGGAGATGTGAGGAGATGGGAAAGAGAAAACTGTGATAAAATATATTGTATACATTTTCACTTAAAAAGAATAAGAAAATCATATAAATAGACCCTTAAAAGAAGTGATCAACAAATATGTGCCCAAATGCTCATGATCCCTAATCATCGGGGACAAAGTCACACCATTATGGCTAATCTTACTACATTGGAATGGCTGTTACCAAAAAGACAAAATGTAGTAAGTCCGAAGGAGGAGTGGAGAAGAGAATTCCTACGCCGTTTGTGAGAGTGTGACAATACAACATTATGGAAATAAAGCCTTCTTAGGAAACAGAAAATAGCATTGCCATCTGACCCTACAGTTCCGACCAGGGGCATACCCCCAATGGAAAAAAATAATTCTATGAAGGAGGAACCTGAACTCTCATATTGATTGCAGAACTGTTCACAATAGTGAAGGAATGAAGTTTAACCTATGTGCTCATTAGTAGAGAAAAGAATAAAGAAGATGTGTAATTTATATGTGAAATTGTATGAATATTATTCAGTCATATGAAAGATGAAATCATGTATTTGTAGCAGCTTGAATGAAAATGAAAAATAATAAGTGAAACAAGCCATTTAGAGAAAGATTGATACCACCTAGTGTCACTCATTTGTGGAATTTGAGCTGAACTAAATCTTAAAATGTGAATCATTAACTTTTGACTTTTCATAAGAGATAACACCACTACCACATGTTTTCAGCTGGTAGTAATACAAAGAAAATCTAATACCATATTCAATGATGCTCAGAAGGAAGAAAATTCTCACGCTTTTTTCCTAGGTAAAATTTCTTTCCCTTTGACCCACTTCAACACTACAGTCTGAGTTTTTTGCCTGAGAAAATGCCAACCAGTTTGGTGATGCCCCCATCATCCTTTCAACTTAATAATTTTATGTATCTATAATCACTTGATTTTTCCAGGGACCAAATTTTTCCTAATGGTATCTATGGCTAAAGCAATTTGAAATTACAATAGTTCCAGCTTATATATAGCTAAGCTTTGAAAGCATGCTAAAACTTTCAACTAGAAATATTAACTAATTTCTGTGCAGAAGAAACAGAATGTTCCTCTGGTACCAGTAATACCATGAGGAAACAAACCTAACAGCTGGGGGAAATCTAATTAAAAGTTGAAAGAAATGTGTAATACATGAAGAAAAATATTGACTCTTTATTAATGATAAAACTGTGCTCTAGATAATGTAAATTGTAACTTCATATCTCATGAAAAGTACTTCAGGAGATACGGCGTACTGTGCTGAACTTGCATGAGAAAGAAATTGATCAGTAAATTTCTGTTTAGTTTATGATTTCTAAGTATTATAATTCTGGAAACAATTTTAAAATGTTTTAAGCTGAGTTTTATATAAAATCTGCTGAAATCAATTTTATTTGGCTCTGACAACACCAACTTCCTGTTCACCTCACTGTCACCTCACTAATTCATGGGATGCATGTTGCAGCTTTGACTCTCTGTTGTGATTTCTCTTATTCTTTATTGGTGTCTATTTCTTTGGGAAGAGAGTGATACATTTCAGCACGTATCATTTTATAACACATGTTAAGTGTCTTATCAAGAATGTGAAGATGGAAATTTTAGCTCCATGATCTTGTTCAGTTTAAGATTCCTTTCTGTCCTTTACTTTTTCTTTTTTTGGCTTTGAATTTACCTGAACAAAATGATGACAGATGTGTTAACTTCATGAGATGACTCGAAATTAGTGTCTAACCTTTAAGAAATTAAACATTCATAGCTGTTCAAGGATGTTGGTCTTTTCATTAAACTTCTTCTGAACCTCATATTTTAAGTGACATTTTTAAGAAGAATTTGAGAAATATCTCTATGGCAGAGTAAAAAGCTATTAAAATTTGTCCTTCAAATAGATCCAAAGACAAATTTTGCTTTATTTGTTACACAAAAGCATTACTCTTTAATTAAAATTATTTTTTTTAATTTTTTAATGAAAGTCCACAATTTTTTATATAGCTCTAACATTGCTGACAGTAGAATTCAAGGTATGGTTTGTCAGTCACTTTGAACAACTTGTTTACAGAAAGGCTTTGGATGAAGGGTACATGGATGAATAGATGGATAGAGTACACAGAGGTCATCCTGAAGCTTCTGGATATATTTACTTTCCCCAGGACTTCTCATGCTAATCAATTGCAAAATGTTCTGTAACTTCAATACATCTTACTTCTTCTACACACATTTCTAGAAACTGGCATGTAATGAATGGATTTCTTTATGACAAAATTGAAACAAATACCCAAGCTTAAAGAATAGATTCCCTTTGCTAAATTCTAAGGAATTATGTAAAGATGATTTGTATCCTTACAAAAAGTATATCACTAGGGAGAAATAATTTAGTACTTTGCTTTTTATATAATTTTGGCATTTTTTTAATCTAAATGTGTATATTTTGTGGTTTTTTAAGTACTGAATGTAGACAAAAATACTCCAAGTACTGGAAGTTAAATGCTGGAACTTCATAAAGGCTTCCTTTGAAGTTTAAGTCATAATGATACGCTGTGTGCATTATACTTGGCACTTAGCTTAACTCTTGTTTGTGTTTTGTAAGATTTTCCTGCTGGTTCAGTCACTGTCAACATCCACTGTGATGGAATCATCAAGGCCACAACAGAGATTAAATACTGTTCAGCAGCAAAAGCCATAGAAAGTCCATTTACAATGTCAGACCCATGCAAGAGTCTATGCCAGGTAAGTTGATCTTTCTAACCAGCTAATTGCACTGTGCACTAAAGGGCTAATGCAGAAAGGGAGGGCTCTTGATTCGGGGTAGGTGTGATGGAGTGTGAGTGGCCGGATGACACAGGAAGGAAGAAGCCAACCTCTGAGGGCCAGAGACACAGACAAATTAACTCTGCCTCAGTCAAGTCATTCCCAATACTGCCAGCCAGAGACAGCCTGTCCATTACAGCCTGGCTATCACGACAGGCTCAATTTAAAGCTGTTATGGAGCACACAGATAATAGCAGAAAGAGATTCAAAGAGCACCCTTGAGAAATGAATTTCTTTACTTAGATGTGAACAACACAAAACAAAAGAAAGTCAGGCCATGTATCTGATCCTGTAACACTATGTCAGACCAACTTAACTACCACCAAACAGGGGAACCCGGGTGAGTCTTGCATCTACTTTAATGTGGACATTTTTCATTTTTAGATTATTCTTAGTTTAATTCACTGTTACCTGACAGTAAACATGATTGAATCTTCCATGTTCTTTAAGATAACCTTCTGTATGGTATGTGAAGAAGTGTCCTCAGGCCCAGAACCTCGTGTCGTGTGATAAAACCTTGCTCAGGGATGGGGACTTTATGATGTATTGCTGGCCTTGTTGAACAGCCTATATTTAAGACTTTTTCCTATCATTGCCCAGACTTTCTCCTATCAGTTGTGGGCATATGGAAGAATCTTAAGGACTCTTCAGGAAGCTTAAGCCATTAGTTTGGTTTCTGCATTTTTTTTTAAACTTGACCCACTTTTAATAGGAAGAAATCTTGCTTAATATGAAAATGTATCACTTACATGTTTATTCCATTGACTTTCAGAATAAAATAAATATTAACTAATGTGAACTAGAAAATTCTAGGACTTGATGTTCCATGAAAAGTACAAAACATTTTTTGCTACTTGTCAGTTAGAATTATAGACTTCACTTAATTGTCTTGCTGGGAGAGGAGGGCAAAAGGGAGTGGAAAGAAAGGGAGAGTTGGTTCAGTCGAACAATGTGATCTTCACATTTACCATGAAAAGCCCTTTGAGATCTGTAACAAAACTGTCAACGACAGTAATGTTGAGAGACCGCCACGAACCTAATGTGATTGGCACTGGAGGCTTTCCTTATTTTGTGTGACACTTTCTTCTTTGGCATTCTTCTTTATGAGTGTCACATTTTAGAACAATGGGAAAGGCAAATAAATGTCTTAGAAAAGGACAGAGAGTGAAATACCATTTGTCAGCCTGGGAAGTCTGAGGACATTTGACAAAACAGCCATATTACAGTTGCCAAACAAGTGCAAACACAATAGCTTGAAATATAGATTGCTTCATTTTCTTGTGACAAGTCTGCCTTGCCTTCTACTAAAAATTCTATTCATAACTAACATTTAATAAAGGGGAACTTCAGAATTCTCTGTCTACAGCTGGTATAGAAGTAAAGTAGTCTCCAAATACATATCTGAACCAGGTTTAATGCCAGGAGACAGTGTGTATATAGTGAAAATTAAATGTATGACTCTTTGATACATTTTTCAGAATAAAATAATGTGTAAGTCATGATTTCCTCTGTAGCTTTAAGTAAATGTACAGATTTTAGGAAATTAGAAAAAACTTTGTTTATCTTTACCCTGTGTCTAAAATGAGAGGTGAGAAGCACTATGGCCATGCCTTGGTGTTCCCTCTTCCCCAAGTCCAGCGGCCTGTAAGGGAAGACAGACTCGTTCCAGACTTGCTCTCAGGGTCAGCATGTGCACCAAGTCTCCAGAGGCAGAACTAAGTCCAGTCTGTGGACAACAAACTCCCAGCTGGCAAAGAGACACATTAGAGTTAGGGTGAGTGTACCTGGGTGGGGAGAGATGTGGGGATTTTGCTGCTGACCTCAGGACCCAAGAATTCCTGGAGATTAATGCAAGTGCACAAGGCCCTAGGGCAGCCCAAGTGTTCCATCAGAGGCTAGAAAGAGTGCTTCAGTTCCTTTCCCTAGAGCATACACTGCATGTGGACTGGGGTTCCTCTAAATCTGCACACATTCTCTGTAAACTCACTGGCACGCTGTAAGAAAGATCCTACATTTGATGGAGGAGGAACCGCAGAGACAGATACCAAAAAATACATTTCTTTAGTATTTTTTAAGGCCAGTTGTGTACAAACTGCTTTTTCTGAGTTCATATAGAACACTATGGTGATTATTCCTTCCTTATGATGCTGTCACTATACCCAATAATTTGTGTACTTTGCAAATGTCCCACTGAATACCTCTTTCAAAACTTAACATGCATTGCAATCATACTTATTATAATTATTGTTTATTTGTAAGAAAATGTACCAGCAAGTGTGAATTTACCCTACCTGCTTGGCTGAAATGGCATACAGTAAGATCTGCTGTGGGCTTCCCCGCATGGTTTAATGGCAGATATTATTTCAGTAAACCTGAAATTATTAACAAGATCCTTCTATAGTCATTTAAACGCTATTGGGCATATAATAGTCTAAACCCAGTGTGAATTTGAGGAAAGAATAATTAATGAGAAATTTGTGGGTTTTATTTTTCAGTTTTCCTAGAACTCACAATAAGAGACTTTGTATGTCATTTAAAAGCTATTGAACATATATAGTAATATAACCATTCTATGAATTTTAATAAAGTTATGAAAGAACTGGTTTTGTTTTGTTTTAATGATGGCCATTAGGTTTTAGAACACTTTACCTCAGTGAACTTAATGGTCTACTTAAATCAGTTCATCTTTCTGTCTTTCAGGGGTGATAAATACTCAAATCCCAGTACAAAGCCGATAAAGGTTCAATTATAGTATATCACTTAAAATAAAAATCATGAGATATTCAAATGAAAAAATCTAAACTTAGTTTGGTAGGATAATTAATATCTAAATACTGTAGCTAGAAATACTTTAGTCTACCTTTACCTGAGATAATTAAAACCTGTGAGTCTTTCTTCCCATTTATACAACTGTCTTGGGGACAGTAAAAATGTTAGCTTTTTAAAGAAATCACTAAGTAAGGAATATAAGTGAACCTAGGAGAAATGCTAAAAGAACATAGTAATTATTGATCAGAATATAATCATCCTGTTCTTTAAAAGAATTTTAAATGATTTTATTTATGTTCATATGTGTATATCTGTTTGGGTATCTGCCATATCTATGTGGGTGTCTGCAGAGGCCAGAAGAGGGCATCAGATTCTATGGATCTGGAGTTGTAGGTGGTTTTGAGCTGCCCAACATGGGTGCTGGGAGCTGAACTTGGTACCTCTGGAAAAGAAACAAGCATTCTTATCTGCTGAGCCAACCCTCTAACCCCATTCAAAAAATTCTTTGAAATATAAGAAACAATTCTTAGCTATACCTCTTTTCAGTAAAAGGCCTCTTTGTGTTGCATATCTTTATCAGACTGTATGTTTTACTTTACACACAGTAAATATTATATTTGTCTTCTCATTAGGTGTACTCAATTTCTCTTTATTAAACTGCATATATTATTCAATCTGTGACTTGTTGCTTATAAATATATATTTAGTAATATTTGTATTAGTTCTTTGTGAATTTCATACCATGTATTTTGATCATATTCACTTTTCCCCCCAACTCCTCTCACCCACCTCTGTATTTTTTTCTCTATATATCATTTTAATTCTGTCCACTCCAATTCATGATATCCAAATACTCTTGGGTGTGGGGCTTGCTCTAGCAAGCAGTCCAGCTACCAGAGATCACACCATTAAAAAAAAAAAAAAAAAAAAAAAAAGCTGACTTCCCCTCTCCCAGCAACTATCAAACACCAGCAGCACTCCCACTGGGGTAGGCATTTGTGTACACCACTCACCCTCATACTGGGATTTTGTCTGGCTTGAGTTTGCACAAGTCTTGCACATGCTGTTACAATCACTGTGAGTTGGTGTGTAATCTGCCCATTGTGTCCAGAAAACACTGTCTCCTTGTAGTCTTCCTTCACCTCTGGTTCTTACAATCTTTCTATTCCCTCCTCTGTAAAGGCCCCTGAGCCTTGGGGGGTTGGTATAGACACCCCATTTAGGGCCGAGGACTCTGTAGTCTCTTATTCTCTGCACATTGACCAGTAGGAGGTCTCAGTCTTAATTTTTATCTACTTCAAGAAGAAGTTTCTTTGACAAGGGCTAAGAGATGCACTAATTTATGAATAGTAATAAATCCTTAGGGTTTGTTTTAATGTACTATGTCCATTTAGCAAATATTTAATACAATGAGACATTGTTATGAATTGGTTCAAAAGTATTCCTCCAAATCGTGTGCTAATGGCGCAAATGCCAGCTGATATCAAGACTGGAAGATGGTGGAAACTTCAGGTGGTGTGGGCTAGCAGGATAGAGTAGGGCATAGGGATGTGCCCTGTAAGGACAGATCTTTCCTTAGACCCTGCTTTTCTTTCTTTCCCTGCTTCCAAACTGCCAAGGAGAGCAATTTACTTCAGCCATATACTTTTACATGGTGGTTCTGCTTTGGTATAGGAATAAAAATGGCAAAGCCAGTTGACCATGAACTGAAACATCTGAAAGTATGAGCCAACCCCAACTTTTCTTCCCCTGTCATTTCTCTCAGGCATTTTGTTTCAGTGATGGAAACCTTGACAATATAGAAGTCAGTGGGATTGGAGTGAGGAAATGTTCTGCCTTGGAAAACTAACACTGTGAGAATTTGCCCCAGTGTGCTTCTATATCCTAATAGCTTCCTTAAAGGGTAATTTCTTAACCCAGTTAAGCTTGTGCTCGGGGCTGTTTCCTTTGAAGATGCTCTTCGAGAGAGACTGGAAACACCTTCTCTTTCTAGTGATTTTCTAAATTTTCCATTAGACCCTTGTCTGTCTCAAAATATCTATGCAAACCTTCCTGTTTTCACCAGCCCCGTCTGATACAAGGCGCAAATGCAGGGAGCGGCAGCACCAGCGGCGTTCAGAGTGCTCACTTGCAACCAGCTTCTAATGCCTCATGGGATGGGAATGTTCACACTCATTTCAATGCACATGGCACAAGGTCCCAAATCTTTTCCGGAACCATCTCTTATCAAAGCATTCCTCTGTGATTCTTCACTGTACGATGCTTTAACTCTTTATTCATGTAGGTTGCTGTGCGCTCTCATCCATCCCAGGCAAAGATATAACACTGCTCTTCCTGCCACTCAGTGTGCTTGGTTAAAGGATGGGCTGTGTTTTTCATCTTTGCAAAGCCACCATCTTTCACACAGTTACTTCCTTGTATATGGGGCACAGCTAGTATTTATTACTTCAGAGTATGAGAAAAACTCAAGCGACACCTCTGATATTATTTGAATAATGTAGTGAAAAAAATATAGGCCAAGTATGCAAAGAAGATGGCGAGAGAAGTGAAACTACCCCCTGAAAATACCTTGTGGTTCATCTCTGAAGTGATCTGCTTATACGAGCGTGAGCTCTCCAAACTGTATTATACCAGGCATGCGAAGAATTGTGCTGTAATTCATCTTTCTTTTGCTACAGGAGTGGACCTTGAATTAGTACACTTTGCTATTGACTTAGAGACCATACAAAAGCCATCTTGTCTTTCCTATGAATATTAAAGAAATATTGTTATTGAAAAAAATGCCTGAGATTTTAGCTCTCTTCTGAAAGGCTCCATATTTTAAAATCTCCTTTCTGGATGGTAGCAACATGGCAAAGGAGAGATTTGGATG
>CABHPP010147480.1:0-47273 GCA_902168425.1 Peromyscus attwateri
GAGTTCCATCTTTGAAAAATTGTACTTGCTTCAATCTCTATACCCAGTTCTTTACCTCTTATTGTTTATATCATCATGGTCTAGGCAGGACAGGATGACACTGTTACATGTTTAAAGCTAATAAAATCTAATGCAGGGAAATGGTTACACAAGGGATGAAAGAATAGAGATGCTAAGCAGAAGTTCATGAGGCAACACAAAGATTGTCAGTAGGCCAGGGGAGGACATGGTGTTATGGGGTCTTAGAGGCTAATAGCATCTGGTAGAATCTGGAAGCAGAACAAGCCAGTCTGGTGTGAACCAGTGCCATGGATGACAGGCTGCACCTGCGAGGGGTGCCCTGCCTTCCTTCAGCTTCCAGCTGGTGCCTGTGTGTGCAGAAGCCAGCTTCAGTGAGGAGACGTGGCCTCAAAGGCAGAACAAAAAATGGTGACAAGGAATGAATCTGATGGCACAGCTCCAGATACAAACAAATATTCCTAAAACCTGTCTCTCATCTTCATCCGAGGATTCTGTTACCCTCGCGGGCTTCCACCGTGTCCCATCCAACTCACGAACCACAGAAACACTGGACTAATTTTTTTCATCATGTAAATTGGGTGCATTTCAGATGTAGTTGTCCATTTTCACTTTTCCCCCGTCTGCCTATTGTACATCAACAACTGCCTACTGCCCTTCGGTAACAGACAGGGAGACCACATTTACAATACTCTGATCCAGGCATATTCAATCCACGAGCCCACTCACCCAACTGTAGACCATGGAGCTCCCATTGAGCTTTCTGAAGACACCAAGCCCGTTTCATCTGTAAAGCTTTAGTTAACAGCTCTTGTATGGCAGCCTTCTTAGTCTTCAAAGCTAATGAAATGCTCTCAGCTCTGGTGGCCTGCCAAGGTAAGAGCTCTGAGGATTACCTGTCTTCTAGCCCTGTGCTACCTTCAACATCTTTACTATTTGTTTATTATGTGTTCTTTTCCTTACTACTAAACTTAAATAGCACCATTATATAAAGAAACTAGACGGTCTCCTTTCAACTGTGTATTCAGAATTAAGCAGAGCATTGAGTACATTAAAACCATTCAAAGCATGATTATTGCATAAATGAATGAATCCAGACTGGATATCAAAGGTGACTGAAACCTAATACATTAACTTAGAAAAATAAAGTACAAACATAAACATGACATAAAAACTAAAATCCACACAGATGTCTACTATTTTTATTTTTAAATAATAGCGATTATAGAACATGAAGTTAAGGCTTAAATATATTACTAAGTATATCATGAATACTATCAAAGGTAAAGCATCTTAGTTTTTTTATTGAACTCATGCATAAACTCATAAACAGAAGTATACCCAGGGCTTATTAAATTGCAGATTCTGATTGAGTAGGTCTGGAGGAGGCACCTGATATTCTACATTTTTAACACGCTTCTTGATGATTCCAAAGGATCACCTTTCTGAGTGGCTAGAGAGCTCTCCAGTTGATGAATGGGCTTTTCAGCTCTGCTTTCTAGCGTCCACAACTTTTAGCTCATCTGCATTCTCAGCCAAAGTAGAAAGAAACTACAAAATCAATACCAGGCCATGTTCAATTAGTCTAATCAGTCTCTTGACAACATTTTTTCACTGGAAAGGATGGTCTCAACCTCTGTTTACTTTACTCCAGCATTTTCTAAGAGATTTTGTAGTTCAAATTTTCATCATTAGAGCATTAACTAACTTGTGTTTGAGGACTAACAGTTAATGCACAAATCAATAAAGGTAACTGTCATTTGTATGGTACTTTATATCTTACAAAGAACTTCTGGTACAATATTGTGTTCAGTTCTCACAGCAATCTGACCTGTAGCAATTGACATAAAATCTTTGGTCAAATACTTTAAAGGAGGAAGTTGATGCATAGAAATTGTAAAGGCAGCAACAATCAGGAGTTGTTGAAATTTTTATGTTCACCCATCACTTTCATGTATATTAGCCAATTATATTTGCACAATGATCATCAAAAATAGATATTTGTAAGCCGGGCGGTGGTGGCGCACGCCTTTAATCCCAGCACTCGGGAGGCAGAGGCAGGCGGATCTCTGTGAGTTCGAGGCCAGCCTGGTCTCCAAAGCGAGTTCCAGGAAAGGCGCAAAGCTACACAGAGAAACCCTGTCTCGAAAAACCAAAAAAAAAAAAAATAGATATTTGTATGTGGTTAATGGTCCTATGTAGCTGTGGTATTGGTATCCCAAGTTCTATTCATATCAGTTCTGTTGTATATCTGTCTTATTGATTACCCAAAAATATACTTTGATTTCAATCACTGCACTATGATTCAGTTCCTGAGAGAGTTCAGACTTGAAGATTTTACCTGCAAATTTGGAGAAACAATAAATTCTATCAAAGGGGTGTCTTAGCTAAGGTTACCATTACTATGATGAAACACCAGAACAAATGACACTTGGGAAGGAAAGGGTTTATTTGGCTTCCACTTCCACAACACAGTTTATCATCAAAGGAAGTCAGGACAGGAATTCACACATGGCAGGAACCTGGAGGCAGGAGCTGATGCAGAGGCCATGGAAGAATACTGCTTACTTGCTTGATCCACATACATGGCTTGCCCAGCCTGCTTTCTTATAGAACTCAATACTACTAGCCCAGGGATGGTATCACTCACAATGGACTGGGCCCTCCCCTATCAATCACTAACTAAGAAAATACCCTACAGGCTTGCCTACAGCCCAATCTTTTGGAGGCATTTTTTAAATTGAGGTTCCCTCCTCTCAAATGAATTTAGCTTATGTCAAGTTGACATGAAACTAGCCAGAAAAGAGTGAGTCATACCATTCCCTAGGCTTAAAAAAAGGTGACAACCCTCTACTCTCTTGGAAGTAAGAATCTTAAGGAACTAGCTTATGACTCTGTGTCTATGATTTTTACATGTGTGTGTACACACACATACACACACACACACACACACACACACACACACACGCATACACACATGCTTCCCTACAAATTTTAGGGACTGACTTATCTACATGAAGAGAAAGGAAAAGTATGATGTCATGCTCATAGCACATCCTTCTATCCAGCAGGGGTAAGCTATTAAAGCTATTATTCTCATTTCTTGTCCTTAGTAAGTCATGTGCAGGAGAATAAAGCATTCTCCATTATGCATTACTGCACCTATGCTTGAGTACTGATTTTCCTCTAGAAGTTTGAGGTCTCCTATCACTGAAAATTTTAAGGCTCTGAGCTCAGTGTTGTAGAACACACTGAAATCTTCTCAGAAAGGAAGCAAGGTTTCTACCCTAAGCTTCTTATCTCCCTGTAGGTGAGCATTATTTGCATTAGAAGATGGGGAGGATACCATGCTAGGAGACTCATTTGTAGTTACTATCCAAGCCTACTTTACCACTGAAATCTTTTCAGACACTTACATATATTTCTCAGTTGATTTAATACTTAGAATAAAATGTTTTTTTTTTTAAAGAGAAAACCCAATGTCTACTTTAAGAGGTCTTAAGCAAACCAGTGCTACATGGATTGCATAATATATAATGTGCTGGTCTTATGGTGTTGGTGGCACTGTTATTGCTCAGATTCCCGTCTTACCTGGCTCACTTTAATGAGAACAGTAAATTTCCCTATCAGTATAAACAGGTAAAAAGGAACAAAATATGAAAACCTGAAACTATATGAGAGGTTCCTCTTCATTGAAGATGTGACTGAAAATTCTTTATTTTAGTTTAACAAATCAAAAGAAAAAAGTCTGGATACTATCTTTAGTTCTGTTCAGCAATTTAGGATATAGATGCCCAAACAAGCAATTTGCTCAAGGACACACTCTTGATAAGTTTCAAAGCTAAATAAGACTTAAAGGAATGATGTTTTGATTTCTATGGTGGTTTCCCATTATGCTTCTCTGCCTTACTCTCAGTAATCTCATTGTTGTTTATTGATACGCACTGTAACTAGAATATAATACACAAAATGAAGTTGTACCTACTCCTCAGTTATATGCTTTGAGTTCTCAGTATTAAAAAAAAATATGTACGAATGCCATGGCATTTTTTATTATGTATTTACTTTTCTTTTTGTATATTATTTTCTTTTTAATATTTGTTTTTATTTTTTTTCACAAGGTGTATCTGTTTGCCTGTGTGTGCATATGTAATGATGGAGGCCATCGCTGAGTGTAGAATCCCCTAGAGCTGCAGTTATAAGCAGTGATGAACAGCTTGTTTGAATGGTGGGAACTGAACTCATCTCCTCTACAAGAGCAATGCACACTCTTAACCACTGAGCTATCCCTCTCTCCAGTCTTTTATTTTTTTAATTAGTGTGTGTTAATTGTATAAACTCATGGGTTTCATTACAGTACTTTCATACATGTATGATGATCATATTGTGACCTTAGTAGCCACACTTGTCCCACTTCTCTTTACTGGTTCCTTTCTTATCTGTCACAGACACTGTCAGAAGCATGTTACATCAGAAACATGCCCATGACTTTACACAATGTCAGAGTTTATTGAATACAAATAATAAAAATGAACTCACAGGATCCATTGATTTCGTTTGATTGTAAATCACCAAGTAATCCTGATTTCATCTAATACTGTGGCCGTGTCAGATAACCCTTGATATGAAGATTGTTATAGTTTTTAAATTCTAATCTTAATTACAAATATTAATTCTCAAACCACAGATTCTTGACATGGCAGTCCATGCATACCTGGGTTAAAGAAACACAGGTGAGGGTCAGAGAAACTGCGCTAAGGCAGAGAAGCAAACACTTCATACAGAGCCAGGAAACTTCACTTGAGAGGATCAGCTAACAAGGGTTACAAACACTGAGGCAGGCAAAACTTCCCAAGTTCTTCAAGGCTCAGCTGGAGTGTTTAAATCAGATATGTCCTGTAAGCTGGAAGGCCTGATTTTCCTGGGTGTCCGTGTGCTCCCGGTTTATTTCTACAAGCTCATGGATGGTAATGCTGTACTTAGGTGAATGAGTTAGTTATTGAGTCTACATCTTACTCTTCATTTTGGAAAGGAACTGCAAAATTCATTTGCAAAGGCAAAATGTATCATCATTCCCACCTCTGGATTTGGAGATAGAGCCAACTGCCCTTTTAGATAATGGAATCACTCAGGGACATATAACAGGGAGTAGAGCAGGATGCAGCCTGACCTGACAACCAGCCATCTACCTACCTTCTCAATTTTCTTGACTTTTTATTTTGTTATTTTGTATTTCATAGACATGGGTAAAGAAATGTAAAATCTGCCTTTTTGAGACTTGCTTCACTTACATGCTTAATTTTTTTATGCTTTTTTAATGCTTTTGTCAATCACAGACTTAAATGCTCAGTATAATAATTCATAAATGTATTGGTTTGTCTTTATTATTTCCATCTTGAATGAGAAACTTGAAAATAAAAAATACTAGTAAGGATCATAATATTGAGTCAAGCACAGAAAAAATTAAATCGATAAATTTATGGAATATCCCCAGATATGATGGCTATTTACTTACCAGAATAAAACAACAACAAAAAAGAAAGCCATTAGTGAGATGACCTTGGGCCATTTGTTTAATAGTATCAAATGCATCTAGAGAAGTGTCCAGATATTTACCTTTGGGCAAGAAAATTCCTACAAAATAACAAATAGTTATCCAATTAAGTTATTTTGCTTTTTAATAAAATAGATATACTTTAATTTTTTCTTTTTATTAATTAATTTTTTTCATGTATTTTACATCCCTACAACAGTTTCCCTTCTCTTCTCTCCTCACCTTCCTTCTCCCCACCTCTCCTCTGCACCCCGACGCACTCCTCCTCTGTCTCTGTTCAGAAAGGGACAGGCCTCTCATGAGTATCAACAAAGCATGGCATATCAAATTGAGGTAGGACTAAGCTCCTCCTTCTATGTTAAGGCTGGGCAAGGCAACCCAGTAAAAAATAGAAATACTTTAAAAGAACATAGACTAAATCTATTTCCCCACTAAGGTATAGATTAAGGAAAGAGGGGAGTTAGAGACACAAGAGACAGTAAAGGAAAGTATGAACAAAATTCATAACAAACATACATGAAGATGTCATAACAAAATCCATTGTTCTGTAGAATGAATGCAGGCTTTCCAGAATTTAACTCTCCAGAGTTTAAAGGATCTGCTGGAAATGATACACAATACTTACTCTGTTTACTAAAGCAATTCAGCCAGCGTTTCATAATTAATTTCACAGACATTCTACATTTGTGAAATGTATAAATGAATCTTGAAAGCAAGCCAGCAAGATTCATAAAAAACCATGTATTTTGGAATAAGAGCTACAAAAGGATGTGTAAAGCGTGTACTTCATATTTACATACAACCTTTAACTTCACCGAGAGTGTTTAAGAGGAATAAGACTGAGTTAGTTAAAACTGGAAAACAGTGTACCATTTTGATACCTCGCCAACGTGATCACAGCCTCAGAACTCCCCAGCATTTAAAGCATACTGGAAATGAAGCACAACACTTAACTCTGTTTTATTTTTTAATTTTATTTTACAATATAATTTAATTCTACATATCAACCGTGGATTTCCTTGTTCTCCCCCCTCCTGCCCCCCTCCCCTTTCCCCCAGCCCACTCCCCATTCCCATCTCCTCCAGGGCAAAGATTCCCCCGAGGATTGAGATCAACCTGGTAGACTCAGTCCAAGCAGGTCCAGTCCCCTCCTCCCAGGCTGAGCCAAGTGTCCCTGCATAAGCTCCAGGTTTCAAACAGCCAGCACATGCACTGAGCACAGGACCCGGTCCCACTGCCTGAATGCCTCCCAAACAGATCAAGCCAATCAACTGTCTCACCTATTCAGAGGGTCTGATCCAGTTGGGGGCCCCTCAGCCAGCAATTCAGCCAGTGTTTTGTGATTAATTTCATGGACATTCTATTTAGCTCTTCATTTTAATCAAATTGATACATGAACATGGAGTGCTTACAGGATTAGTGAAAATGAACAAGGCACAATGCTGGTTCCAAGGAGAATCCATGTTTCAAAATGAGTTGGACTCTACAGTTCTTATCATTTATTATGGTATATAGGAGACATAATCAAGAAGAGGCTTCAAGGCAGCATGGCATGGAAAGGAAATAAAGAGGTATCAAATTTCATATGAATACAGGTATGTGTGTGTATGATGGGGGAATGTATTTCTGTATGCTGCGAATATGTGTTGCTCTGATTGGTTGATAAATAAAGCCATTTGGCCCATGGCAAGGCAGCTTCAAGGCAGGTGGGAAATTCAAATAGAGAGACAAGAAGAAGGCAGAGAGAGATGCCAGCAAGCAGCCCAAGAAGCAACATGTAATGAGACGCAGGTAAAGCCATGGAATATGTGGCAATACATAGATTAATAGTTGTGGGCTAATTTAAGATATAAGAGCTAGCTAGCAAAAGGCTTGAGCCATGGCCATGCAGTTATAATTAATATAACTGGGGAACGCAAGTGGGAGAGATTTGTCCTGACCACCAACAGGCTGGGACACAGAAAAACTTTCAGTTACATGTGTATGTGTGTGTATTGTGCACACACACATGCACACATGCACACATGTGCATACATGTGTGAACGAAGGGGCATAAACCTATGTGCCCATGGGGGCCTCAGAATGACAGAGTGTCCTCCCCCATTCTTCCCCCATCAGTCTCTCCTCATTTTTCACACAGGTTCTCTTCACGCAATCTGAAGTATGTTATTTCAGCCTGGCTGACTGTGAGCTCCAGCAATCATCCTGCCTCAGCCTCCCCAGCGTTAGAAGTAGGAACATGAGGACCTGAGTAGATTCCCATCACACACCCAAAAGCCCAGCATGTGGCACACTCTTGTCAGGCCAAGCACTGGCAATGTGGAGCCAGGTGGATCCCTGGGGCTTGATAGAAAGCTAACCTAGCTGAATCTCTGTCTTCTAGTTTCAGTGACAGAACCAGTCTCAAAAATTAAGGTGGAGAATGATAGCAAATATATCCACGTTGACCTCTGCCTTCCATATATATGCACACATGAGTTCACCCCCACACAAGTGAACACGCACACCTGCACTTACACATACATACAAAAAAAATTAAAAAGAGTTGTTTCTATTTCAAATGTCACAAAGTAGCACTACCAAAGTGTTAAAATACGTTTCAGAAAAGGTAGAAACATAAACAGGGAAGAGAAAACTGGTAATCACAGGAGATGGCCTAGGAAATAGAGCAGAAAAGCTTTGTCAGGAAGCCATGAAGCGAGGTCACGTGCTAGCCTCTGTGCAAGCAGTTTCATTAAAACATGCCAGATCTGGAAAACTGTGAGGAAATAGTTATTTTTAGGGCACAAAGAGGATATTCTTGGATCCTATAAAATGGTGTGAATGCAGTGGGCTTCAACGGGGAAATTCATTACACAGAAAACAAATGACAAGAAAAGTCGGAGAAAATGCTGTTCTCATTCAAGGGAGAAAATAAATGAAAGGGAAATCAAAGAGGAAATTCTCATTTCCCATGACTTGACTGTTGTTATTCAAAAGAATAAATGTAAATATAAAGAATGATATAAATTCCCTATGGCTTCCTCTTCAAAATAAAAATCTTAATATATCATTTAAGATGTCAAAGTGGGAAATGCTACTTTAAAACCATGAACTGTATTCAAAAAATGACTCATGAATAAGACTAAACTTGATTGGGAAGAGAGTTTTAAAATAAAATACATTAACTCAAGAAGTTAATTTTAATGATGTTTGTAATAGGGAAATTATATTACATATTCAAGGTATGATATGTAGGCATTATGACATTATTTTTTAAAAAGAAAAATTTGTGGAAGTAATTTCCTTTCTGCCTGGCTTCTTCTTCTAATAATAGGTCTATGAGAAGAGTGAGACGCTGTATAGAAACTCAAGACTGTTGAGAGGCATCATATAACAGTGCCATGAAACAGGTAGGACCAAAGAATCAGGTTTTCTGAAAAAAAGAAAAACAGAGTGAACCAAATCTAGTACTAGAGATGCTTTGTCCTCATGTGGGGCAAGTGATGTAAACCACAAAGCTAAAAGAATGAGCAGAGATGTGTAGCTGAAATACTGGAAATCTGAGGCAATATTTCTGCAGTGTTAAAGAGATATAGACACAAAACTGGAATTTGCAGCTCCTGAAAGAGACCAGGATAGTCCCAAGATACTGAACCAGAAAGAAATCCCATGATGCAGACCCATAACTCTGAGGGTAAGAAGATAATAAGAGCTTTCACAACCCCAAAGATCAAGGACATGTTCCAGAATTAGAGTCAGAATCCTGGATGGAAGAGCACACCAGTCAGGACCTCCTGCCACCTGTAAAGTCTCCAAACACAGTGCCTGAAAATGAGTGGAATTACTAGGCATGCCAAGAGGATGAGGAGAAATAGCCAAAACCAAGAGAAAAACAAAAAACTGATTTAGATGTCCGAAAATTAAGTATGATTATTAGTTTCAGCAAAGTAGATGTGTATAATTTCACCAGAATAGGAATCTATAAAAATACTAAGTAATTATTAATAACTGAACTACATGGATGTGTAGAATATGTGTGTATTTGTGTGTATTAAATGTGTATGGTATGTATAAAAGTTTAAAAATTAAATGGATGAAGAAAGAGCAGATCATCCACTACAGAAGTGATCACATTTTTTCTCCTGAGGAACTTTGAATCAATTTTTTTAAAAATAAAAAAAAAGTTGTGATTCAAAACAGCTTAAGATAGACTTTTTTGACAGTTAGGAAATTAAATTAGACTTAGCAAAAATGTGAAAGGGGAAATCTTCAATTCACAAAATTAGAATTAAACAAAAAAAATGTGAACGGGAAATCTCCAGTTCATTAAACGCAAGCAATAAATGTCTAAATCACCAATGATCAAACAGAAGATTAGAATGAAAATGTATTTTCAAAGATCCAAGTAGTATACAACATGTCAGTCAAAATTTGTGGGGCTAAACTCAGACAATGCTTCATGAAAATCTGAAGATTTATTTAAAAATTTAAAAACCAACACAATAGTTTTATCAACTGTTACATGAGCCTTTAAAATGAACAATTTAAACTGAGAAGAGGTTCAAAAAAATTGAGAAGCTAAGCAAGTATTGGAAAGCATAACTTAGCAAAATTGCCCAAATAAGTAAATATTCTCCAAAACGAAGTAAGGGCTTCCCTAGAAATCATTTCCAGTAAGAGAATCTGTTCTGTGGTAACACTGCATTCACAGAATAGGAAAAGAGTGAGTTTGGTGGCAGTGTATCTTATGAAATCATTGTACTACTTATTCAGAAAACTTGACATGAATAATACAAGATAGGAAAATAATGTCACAGTCACTCTCATGAGCACAAATATAGTATTTCAAGACGAAGTCTCGGCAAACAAAATGTAGCAGTATATAACCATGTCATGAGACATCTCCCAATGCAAGGTTGGTTTGTCAGTATAAAATAAATTGGTGGACATCATAACATTAGCAGAATTATGGAAAAATCATATGATGATTCCAATAAATTCAGGAAAAGCATTCGATAAAAATCAAATATCTGTTCAAGAAAATGACAGAGAAAATTTTATAAAGTGGATCTTCCTCACAATGACAAAGTATGCCTATAAAATATCTGGAGCAAATCTCATTATCTGATAAATTGTTGAAAACTTTCCTTCTGCCATCAATAGAGAGACAGTAACTTCCTTGTAGTCAATTCAATACTATGACTATGAAATTCAGACAGTGCAACAGTCTGTGGAAGGTCACAGCATAGGATCAGAGAAACTAAGGTGTTCAAAGCAGTAAAATTCTTACTATGTGCAGATCTGCATATGACATGATTTTATATATAATAAACCCCAAATTACATACAAAGAATCAATTAGAATTGATGAGTGGATTTCCCAAGTTTGTTGCATAAAACATTCAACATAAAAACCTTAATATCAATTGTACTTATGTGTTCAATTTAAAAGTGTAACAGTAAATGGTACAGTATAGTAAGCAACAAAAACAGACTCAATAATAAATCCAGAGGCAGACAAAAAACACACTGGCAACCACAGATCTGTACCAAAAAAATAGGAAGCTATTAAAAAGACAACAAATGGTGACAGAGTTAATGTTCATGATTGTAAAACCTCAATCTTGTAAAGGTGCCAATTTTGTACAAATGAGTATTATTTATCCAAACATAGCAAGCTACTCAGATGAAAAATGTTTCATAAGCCAAAATAAGAAATCTAATTTTGGAAGTCAGTGTTTAATGGCTTACACAACCACTTATCAAGGTGACAAACTAAATAAGATAAGGAAAAATGTAGCCCAAAACTGGAGTCCCTTCAAACTGGAAGTAGTTTGGAGCACTATCTGTCTGAGTTGTAGAAATGAAAGATTCGTAATCTGTCAGCCTATATAAGATCCCCTGAGAATTTTAAGAGTAGTTTTTAGGAACATAAGGTGCCATTGAGGTAAACATCAAATTCATTCCCCTGAAATAGTAATATTTAATAATTCTAGTTCTAGTACAAAGTTAGAAAAATGTATATGGTATCATGAAGAAGGAAGCATGAATTAGAGACAGCAGGAACCACTTAGAACATAGGACAGACCTAGAAAATTCCTTTCAGGTAAGCTGGGCACTGATACCTTAAGAGCTGAGCAATCAGAGGGAGAATGAAAGGAAAGCCACCAACCAGAAGCCACAGGTTGTTCTCTTGGTGGGAGCCTGGAGCATGTTAAAGAGGATGGCTGAGGAGATATGCTAGGGGCAAGGCGGCAATACTAAATTATGCCTTCTTGACCTGGTGTTACACAGCTCCCAGGTCCATCTGTCTTTCATTTTCAGTTGGGGTTCATGTTGAAAGGGAAAAGCAGACTTCCAAGAAACAACTCATCCTTTCATCTCTTTGGAAGCCCAGCTCATTGAAACAGCCATGTTAGATGGTGCTGAGGAAAGAAAGAAGGGAAAGGGGAGGCAGAGTCCTGAGGAAGTAGCCCAAAATCCAGCAAGAGTGTACTTGGTTCATAGCAACAACGGAGGTGCAACCTCACAGGGACCCTTCAACTACACAGTGCACTATATCTGAGTATCTTGGCTACTATATTGCTAATATGAGATCTGTAGCTCCAACTGTGGAAATGCTGAGTCCATTGAGTAGAAAGGAAAGCGCTGTTTGAAGCTGGGAGCTCTGGCGGGGGGGCGGAGGGGTGCTGCAGCCAAACACTTACCAGCACCCAAGGCACAAGCATCTATCTCCTTATCAGGCACTGGTTCTGTCTAGTACACATGGATAGCAGTCACAAATAACTAGACCCTCCAGGATGGCACTCCAGCTGAAGCATAGCCAGGAGCATGTGTCTTACAAATATATGATGTCTTTTATTATATGGAAAAAAAGAGAAATGTGCCCAAATAAACATTTTACTATTTGAAATAAACTTAAACTCCAGTCTATATGTATCTTGTGGTTTATTATACAGGTAACTAAAGCCTAAATCCATAATACTCTTTGGTAAAAAAAGAGGCTCTATTTTCTAAAGCAACACACACACACACACACACACACACACACACACACACACACACACTTAACCTGCCAGAAATGCCCTGGTAGAGACATAGTGAGTTGTAGAGGCACAGCTCAGTCTTTAACCAGTAACTTTGGGACCCTGGGAACCAACAGAGCAGTGCTGTGTTGCTGCCCATAGTATGGATCTTGGGTCAGTTGTAGCATCACGTAGAATCTAAGCCCTATTCACTCTTATGCCAAGATAAACAATGAAGTTTGCTAAGTATCTGTTAAAAACCAAGACAAGAATTTCTTCTATTTAAAGAAGCTTGAATTATCCGTGATGTCACCACCTGCTTCAGTTTGGTGTGAAAAATGTAACTTGGTTTCTCCAAAGCTGTCTTCTTACAGAAAACAACCAGGAAGAATCTGACTCATCAGGGTGGAGCATGACCATGAACTGTACACTGCTGCAGAGCATCCAGACCTTGCCTAAGCTTCGAGGACATAGACTGTGAGCAACAGGACATATTTTACTTATATATTAGCAACAGGAAAGTGGCTCTATTCCGTAAATTGTGAATATTACTCTAAAGGGGTAAAAGTACAAAGAATTCCTAACCGCTGCAAGCATGATCACGCCATCTGTGACATGTAAAGACCTGTTTTGTCAAAGATACATTTTCTCTTGAAATTTTGAAAGAGTGATACACAAGTCTGTGAATACTAGGATTAATGAGAAACCTTTATAAAAATCTTGATAATCTATAAGAATAAACAAAGTAGTTTATGTAACCCTAAGTAATCAACAGATGAATGGTTTCACGTATTGCTTTTGGTACATTTTGATCTTAGAAACAGAGAGAGTAGCGCTTGTTCTAGGCAAGAGGAAAAACAGAAGAGAAAAAAGAATCACACCAAAGAAGCTGCTAAATTAACTGGGTTATTTAAGGCACACAGAGACCGTCTGTGGGAAATAAACTGTCTGTATTCTTCAGCAAACCAGAAAAATAACCCAAAATTATTTTATCTTGATTCGAAACACATATTCACATATCAAATTTTCAGCAGATTTCCTAGAATACTTTCATATTATATTTTTTTGCCAAACAATCCATATTATTATACAATTATTTTGAGATTATAGAAAAAAGTCCTTTCATTTTGCCAGGGATGGATTTATGTTTGGCATTTGAATTTGGAACATCTAAAAATACAAAACTTCAAAGACTCTCACAAGCTTCAATTGTAGATTCTATTGTATCTGATTCCTCTACTTCATCCATAGCTTCCTTTGACATCATTATTTCCTGCCTAAATCCAGATAACTGTGAACTAATTTGCCAGTTTGTCTACAATCATCGCATGCCTCATATATCTGCCCTATTTATGTTTACCACAGTAAGTCTCAGTTCTGACTGTTGCCATTTTCTTATAAAGTAAATTAATGTACACAATATTATTTTTAAATTATTTTCTTTACTTTTGAGAATTTCATATACGCATACAGTGAAATATGATTAAACCTATCCCCTAATTTTTCCCCTCTAACCCTGCAAATCCCTCTAAAATGCTCCCTCCCAACTTCATGTCTTGGGGTTTTTTTTTATTTTTTTTATTTGTTTGTTTTTGACAACCTACTATGTCCACTTAGTGCTGGCTATATGTCTATAAATAGATATGGGTCCATCAGCTGGAGCATCAGAGCCCTAACACTGGCCACATGCTCAATAAAGAATGATGTTCCTTCCCTGAGCAGCTATCTACTGGCAATAGTCATTCAGAGTGGACTTGGAGGCTCAGAGAACATGGAAGAAAAGGAGGTAGAAAGAATGCAAGAGCTGGAGAATGGGAGGAGTCTGTGAGATGCTGTCTTCAGGACCTGACATGGCTGTCACAAAAATTCTCTCATGTCATCCATAAGGACCTGTACAAGACCTACACAAGATTAAGTCAATCAAATCCATTACAGATAGAGTAAATATTATTTTTTGGTTTCAGGATATTTTGTTGTATTTTTGCTTTATTTGTTTAGCTGGTTATTTATTTGAGTCAAGGCTTATATGAGGCCAGCTAGCCTCAAACTTTCAGCCACCCTTCTACCTCAGTCTCCTAGATATTTGTTAAATTTCTGTCAATCCTTATTAATTTAGCTGGCCTCCCAGCCACAACTATAGTTAACATTATTAAGAGTAAATATTTATTTACTGCTTACTCTGTGTCTGATGCTTTGCTTGTGCCATGGTTAATTTTGATTACCAACTCGACTGTAGTCTGCATTAATAAATAACTAGACTGTTTCTTGCCTTCCTCCTTGTGTCTCTTAGAAGTCTCGGAAGCTAAACCCATCAAGTCTTACCACCATGACTGCCAAAATATAAAACAAGCAAGGATGATACCAATGAACACAACAAACTGGATAGAGAATAACCCATCGGACCTCAAACCAACACAAAGAACTATAGGCAACAGAGTTAAGTCAGGAATTGAAGAAGTGGTCTTCCTTAGGGAAGAGCACAACAATTTGTTGTCCAGTGCCAAGCAGTCATCCCTGAAAACATGCATACAGATATCACTATACAGACTGAATAGGTTATATTTAGGAATATATATATATATATATATATATATATATATACAATAACAATTAGTAAGATAAATAAATAAATAATAAATAAATAAATAAAAGGCCACAGATTTATAGGAGTGCAGGGAGGAGTTTATGGGAGGTTTGCAGAGAGAAAACAGAAGGGAGAAATGTTGTAATTAAATTATAATTTCAGAAAAAGAAAAAATACTTTGAGCATTAACAAGGCTCACCGCTATGTCTGAGAATGTTTCTAGAAAAGATTGAGAGTGGACTTACCCTCTTGAGTGTCAAGATTCCACAGAATGGACTCATAGAGTGAATAAAAAGAGAAAAGGGAGAAAGACAGCTGATGTTTCGCATTCTTTCTCTGCTTTTGATACACCCAGATATAACGAGCATACTCCTCTGCCAAGAACAGAAACTTGTCTGGCCATCGTAAGCCAAAATCAACCTTTTCTTCTTTATATTCTTTCACGAAGTCCACAGCAATGAAAAGACTAACTAATACAGGGAGTTGTTTAATATGCATTACCCCATGCAATGCTTCCTGGAGTGGGTCTTTCTCGAGAACCACTGCAAACAGACAACACAAAACATATACTGAAGATGGCAGATCTCCTGTTCTCCTGGTCTTCATGGAGCAGTTCCTGCCCATCATCTTGATATATAAGCAAGAAATAAACTAATTTCAGCCTTTACTTTTTTGCCTATTTTAATTATAGAGCTTATCATACCCTAATTAAAATGAATACAAGCTATTTATTATTTTTTTTTATTATATGTGATGTAATTATACTTGGAGATAGTAGAGCTGGCAATGTAACAGGACCTCAGACCTCAGTAAGTCTCCAGACTTTAACACAATTGACTCCATGATGGAAGTACCATAAAACTCAGTGCATAGACAGCATCACCAGCCAAACAAACAAACAAACAAAACAAAACAAAACAAAAACCTAATCCATCAAAATCCATCGTTCTTGGAAATTCTCTAAATATACTGATTTGCTTTATGGCTTCTGGAGTTCTGCTTGTGGCTAACTGTTCTTATTAACTGAAGTTCATCAAGCTAGGACATGTTTTTTTTTGTGTGCTGAGAAAGGTTCTAGGATACACTGAGATCCCAAACACCCAATGTTTGGGATAATAAAGACTTTCTATTGGATTAAACCTGTGTCCGAGTAGTCTTCACTTTTGGATACCTCAAAACAATATGGAACCAAGACAGTTTAAGTTGAAGTCATTGTTCTTAAGCAGCAGACTATAATGCCTCTAAGTTCCTTCAAGAGCCTGAACTTACATTGTATTCATGGCTCTATACCACTCCCTCTCAATTATATGCCATCTTTTCTGTCTTTTGAGCTCCTTAGTCCAGTGTCTTCTTTCTAGAGGACCCTTTGGCATGGATGTTCTGCTAGTATCTCAAGGCTCTCCTCATATGTCACTGCCTTTGTGACTGACCTGCCATCTCACTGAAAGTTTCGCCCCTGCCTAGCCAGCTTTCTAATATTTTAGTCTGTATACATCATTACATGATAATACATCATTACATGATAACATCCCTGGCTTATTATCTTCCTCAAACCATCATTATCTCCCAGTTCAAAATTCTTTCTCTGGCGAATGTGCTCAGTTATTCTCACCTTAGATATTTCCATTCCTCTCGATGACAGAGCTACTAGCATTTTGGTCAAGAGGCATGTGCTCAGTGCCCTAGTAATAAAGACATTAGAGTCACGCTAATCTTCTAAGCAAGTTTTGCTTTTCTTTTTCTGCTCTTTGAATGTTTTCCCAGCTCCTAGCAGCTGAAGGTTGCTAAGTGATAGGACTCCAACTGAAGATAAAGAAGAGGAAGTTAGACAATGAAGAATGAGTTTTCCTAAGGAAGACTTTCCACTTTGTAAAATGAGAGGGTTTGAGATCTGTCTACCCTTTTCTGCTTTAGGGACAGCTATGTGTGATATATGTAGTCATAGAAGATTCATGAAACTTCTATGTGGCCAGCATGAGTAGAAAAATCCATGATTCCACTAGGTAGGGTAGCACACATCAGTGATTCTAGCTCTTGGGGATAGCGAGGCCAACTGGTTGGTCCTACAGTTCAAAGCTAGTCTGGGCTTATCCCAAGACCATGCCTCTAGTAAACAAAGCCAAACCCATGGTTCTGTGAAAGTAGGACAGAAATATATAAGGAACTTGACACTTCATATTATTGAGTTTCTATAACAATGCTGAGACTTCCTGTGTTTAAAAAAAAAGAAAAGAAAAGAAAAAGTTGAAAGTCTATTAGCCATTGTGTCAAAGCTAGTATTAGAACTGTACCTGAAACAGTGTCTGACAGCAGTTACTACAAGGACCATTAGTAAGTATTCCACTTCCCTGTCTGTTAAATTCAAGGTCAAATTATACTCCCTCAACTATGTTATAGTTAATGACATCGATTAGCAAAATGTGAGCAGAAATTGGAAGGTGGAATTTTTAAGTATTATCCACTTTTAAGGGTGCTTTCCTTGACATGAATAAATGTGTGCAGATTGAACCCATTAGCCTGAACACCTCATAACTAGGAGAAGCCCAGCTTCTATACTGACAAGCTAGAAGTAAGCCTTCTGCTTACTAAGTCATGGAGATTTTTGCATTTGTTTTTAGTAATATATTTTAGCTTACCTGACTCATCCCGATATAACAAAATCAGTCATGGCAGGGTGGTCTCACATGTTTCCCTTCTCCAGAATCTGCCGTATTGACTTCATTAAAAATGAAAAGCATTAAAACAAAGGGCCCATGGGAACAACATATAAACATATTTTTCAGCTGTTGGGCATGGTGGCACACACCTAGAGTCCTAACCTCTGAACATGAATTAGCCCTATCTTTGAAGTGCCAGTGCTCTGAGAGTGTCAGGTATAAGGTTTATAGATACATAAAGACATCCACAACCAGAACGTTTTATCATATAAAACATTGCATAAAATCTTTCAGCAGTCCCCTAGATCATGCTACCAAATTTGATGACCAAAGCATCACTCACAAATCTGTTATAAGTAATTTATAAGCACTAAACCCAGAGTTGAAAGAAATGAATAAAGAAGGCATCGTGATATATGAGAGGCTGCACGTTCTCTTCGGAGCAAAGAAAGCACCAAGCTAAAAATGGCTGTTAGGCCATAGATCAGTTTCCAGAATGACAACACTGAAAATGTTATTTTTAGCAATGCTATCATTTAGAAATGGCATTCTTGTATGCGTGGTTATATAAAAGACATTATCTCCCAGGGTCAGTGATGGTGAGCAGAGAGGCAGATTTTAATGGAAGTACATGCTCAAATTCAAACACTTCATTTTAGATTTTCCAAAAATATATATGTCACTTTTGTAAGTTTAGAGTTCTGCAGTAGAAATAACAAAGGCCTTCAACTCAGGAGTCCTGAGTGTGAATCCATGTTCTAAATAGCAGTACATCGAAGATCGTGGAAAATCACTGAAATTTTTTTCAAAGAACTAAGGGAAGTATTTTCCCAGGACATTAAAAGAACTAGCTAATATGCAAGAATGGATGACACAAATACTGAACAGTTTGAATGATATTCAAGGGTAGTTTCAAAGACATCGAGTATTACTGAGTATCAAGTATTATGTATCTCCAAAGAACGATGAAAATTTGTTTAGAAAGAACAAACTACACTAAAATTATAATGTAAAAACAAAATCTCTTCATATAATCAAAACAGTTTTATGTTTCATGGTTCAAAATAATCAAAAGGAGAACTGATGATGATAACTGGGATTTGAAAAAAAATACAACACTGAATTATCAAGAAAGCTGTTTTTCTCGCTGAAATGGACAAAATGGGTCCCTGGTTATAGAAAGTATATATTGTGAAATTTCAAAACAAAATAAATAAAAATATTAAAATAAGATGAAGCACTACTAGAATAATTAAAACCGTTTGGGGAGCTCGGGAAATCCTTCAGTGGATAAAGTTCTTGCCTCAGAAGCATGAAGAGACCTGAGTTTCGGATCCCCAATACCCACACAAATGCCAGGTGAGTGTTGCAGCGCCTGAGTCAGAGACAGGGATTCCCTGTGTCAAGCTGGCTAGTCAGACTAGCTGGATCAGGAAGCTCTGGGTGCAAATGAATGAACCTTCCTCAGGAAAAAGAAAAAAGAAAAAGAAAAAAGAAAGAAAAGAAGTGGAGAGTGATTAAGAAAGACACATGGTGTCAACTGACCACCACACACACACACACACACACACACACACACACACACATACACACACACACATACACACACACACACACACACACACACACACGCACGTGCATGCGCACGCACACGCACACACACACATACGTACACACCCGCAATATGTATTAGGAAAAATAATAACATCTTTATTTTTAAAATAGATCCTATTTTGGCAGGTGTGCTGATGAGTTGGCTTAGTGGCTGAGATGATTTTTTTTCTGCAAGAACAAAGACCTGTGTTCAAATTGTCAGTACCCACGTAAAAAGCTGAATGTGGCTGTGTATAGTTCTAACCGCAGCGTTGTGTGGCAGAGGCAAGCAGATCGCAAGAACTTGTGCGACAGCAACTCTAGCTGAAATAGCAAATCTCTGGTTTACTGAGATGCTTTCTCTCCGGGAGCAAAAGGGTAGAAACAGGCAGAGGGAGACACCTAATATTCTGCTCTGGCCTCCACATGTCCAGTCATGGACGGGGCATTTGCATGTTCATGTGCTTGCTCCACACATACAATGGATGCTATGGAACTGCATGTCATGTGGTACTCAGTGGTGACTTCATTAGCTTTGCATAGATTTTTTTTTTATTCCTACAGGATGTTAATATCTCCACTTTAAAAGTAGGTTTAATCTGGGTCCCAAATTCAATTTGAAATTATTTCAACAGCTTAGAAGACCATTGAGAAAAATCATTGCAGAAAATGTCAATTCTCAGGAAAACACAGATTTATAAGAGAACAAAAGGGGGTGGAGAAAATACTCCATGCTCTAATTAGAACCTGGAAGGGTATCAAGAACACAGCCATATTGAGTCACCTGGTTACTTATGTCAGCAACTTATCCTGAGAAGGACTCCAAATATTTGATCCATTTCCAGGGATGGCAGAAGGAATTAAGGCTCAAGGTGAAATACTCCTTGCTAAGCAAGAGACCGATTAAACAAGCCAAAGGCAGGAGCTGCTAAAATAGTGGAGACTGTTTGAGACATGGATGAGAAAGCTCAAGCAAATAAAATTTCCTACGAGAGCAAAAATAGCTGCTTTTGCCTGTTTATAGAAACAAGTGAGAAAATAAAGGTGCTTGCCTTGAACTTAGTTATAAAGCTTGGGGGTTAAGTGTCCCTCACACTCACACTCATGAGCTCCCATCCTGTGAGCAGTTCCAGGTGAGAAGTGCCAACTTAGGAAGTCCCTCTGCAGCCATGGTAATAGTTTGTCTTTATTAGGCATATGGAACACTTCATATGTGTTCTCACAGTTCATTCCCAGCAAGCTAATGAAGTAAGTCTTGCTATTATCCCTCTTTGCAGGATTAAATCCTGAGGTAATACAGATCCCATAGCAAATGAGTGATAGACATAGGACTCCACTCAGAGTTTTCCCTCTTTTATTTTATGTTTATTTTTTTAATTCCAGATGCTATGTTCTTTCTTAGCACTGTGTAATTGTTAGATCATTTCTTTGAAGAGAGGATTTACACAATGGACATGATGATAGAAGGAGAGCTTTAACATCTTTTCTTCTTTCTGTTGATGAAAACCTATTGCATCGTAAAGCTACATGCTGACATTTCCCTTATGCCACTAGATAACTGCCTGGCAAACAATAGCCTAGGACATTATGGTTTAATTAGTTCATGTCAATCACAGGCATATTATCATCTCCCTTACAATTTGTGGATGTCTTTATCAAACCATTTTTCAAATCACAGTCTAATTTGCATAAACTGCAGAGAACTAACTAGACATTTGACTAGACATACATTCACATATGCAAAATACAAACAAAAATGCACATACACAAACTCAAAGCATCAAATCACAAAAAATTTAAGGGGCTTAATCTTGCTCTCCAGGCCGGTAACACTTTCTTGTTGTAATATAATAATGTAGCTGCCCTCTCCTTTCCCAATACAAACAGACATGCTCTTCCAGTGCCCCTGACAATGGTATTCTGTTAGAATGCCTTGTTCTAGACATATACAGCTATTTTCAGAAGCAGAGGCACCAATACCAGGAACTCAAGTTTGAGAACCACTGGGCTGCACTCTCACCCTGCCACCATCATAATGTTGCTAAGTATAGGAAGGAAGACAAAGCCATCTTCAAAAGTCAGTTCTAAGGTGTCAGAATCTGTATTCTCAACACATTTAAGATCACAAGATTTAAGATCCAGTAATAAATCACAGAAGGAAAAGTCTACCTAGTCCGTGGAGACATACAGGCTTTATCCTCAGCATGTCAATTAAGGGCTATAACTGGTTCCTTAGAAATGTAGATTACATTAGGACACTTTATACTTTATTTTATATATATATGTATAAAATATAATATTTACAGTATGTGTGTATATGTATATATATATTATATATACACAGTAAATAGAGTAAGCTCAGTAAAGTTATTAAACACAGTGAATCCAGATGAATCCCACTGACTTCCCCATAAAATCCATATGTGAAGAGCATTGCCATGTGTTCTAATTTGCTTTCTGTTGTTTTGGTAAACACTACAACCGAAAGCAACTTAGTTAGGAGGAGGTTTACTTTGTCTTCCAGTTCCAGGTGACTGTCCATTACTGAGGGAAAGCAGGGTAAGAACTCTAGTAGAACTGAAGCAGAAATCATAAAGGAATCCTGTTTAATGTTTTAATTACTGGCTTATGCTCAGCTAGCTTTTTAATACAGCCCAGTCCCACCTGCCTAGGGATGATGCCACCCACAGTGAGCTTCCATATCAAAACAATCTCTTACAGATATGACCATTGACCAATGTGATTGAGGCAATTCTTCAACTGAGGTTCCCAGCTGACTCCAGGCTGTATCACATTGTCAATAAGAACTAATCAGACTATTATGAAAAATAAAGAAAGTGTTTAACAGTACAGAAAATACACTGCTGTGACACGAACCAAGTCTAACACACAGAGTTTCTTATAAAAAGAAATCACCATTTCTGAGATGTAAACATACTAGTGTGATATTAATTTGAATATGAGAAAGTATATATTATTTTTTTGGCTGAAGGATTCCTCAGTTTACATCAATGACACACCCACTTCCAGAAAAGATAACAACTACTATACAATAGTATCATACATAAGTGAATCTTGTTTTGAGTACCCTGGGAGGCTACACTGGAAAGCAAAGTCCCTCTTATTTGCCATGATGAGAAAGAAAAACTGTATTGAGAAAGAATTTATTGAAAGAGAAAACAGGGGAAAAAATCAGCTAAGAAAGTCACCAAGAAAAGACTTTTCCCTCAGTAATTATTCCCCCTATAAGCCAAATTATATTATGCTCAGATTGTCTGGCTTTCGTTTGAAAGACAATTTATTTCTTAAATCCCAGAGGCAACAAATAAGCAGAAATAATGGCCAGTGTACATTTGTCGCAGCGTGTTTTTATATTACAATTTTATTGTAACTATCTTTTTCTTTCTACAGATGAGTTAATATATTGCAATCTATTTTTCAAGAAAAGACAGAAAAATGATGGTAGCTCAAAGTACCCATATAAGGAAGATGTTCATGACCCTAGACCTTCTAATTCCCTTCATAATTAAAACACTAACCCACAAACAAAACACAACCAGAAAACAGACAGAAAGGAAGAAAAGGTGCTGAAAGAACATTAGACATTTGAATTGCAGAGTTAATCTAAACATAATTAGGCCTCACTTGGCCCTTCTCCCAGAGTTCATAAAGCCCACTGACAAGCTCTCTGGGGAGCCATTCAGCCAAATTGTGTCTTCTTTTAACGACCCTTTTAAATAGCCAGCCTTGTCTACCTGTGCTTGATGTTCTTCTATCAAACCATTCACCTTCCCCTTTTGTGTACTTGACTGTTAGCCTGTGTCAGAGATGTTTACGAGGGTAGCCTCAAAGCAAAAGGAGATGGAACTGTCTCAAGTCTGTAAATAGAACTTTGACTTTAATGTTATGGCAAGTCAGAATCTTACTCTTTCAGCCCAGCTATACCCGACGTTCTGTTTTATTTTTTATGGGATAATGTCGATTTCCATGAAACACGTGTATCTGAGTCAACATGAAGGAAATAAATTTAGAAATGTAAGAAAATGCTATTTGAAAATGTATAATTGGAAACACAAGTCTCATTAATTTTTTTCAAAGCAAAAAATCTAAACTTCCAGGGATTCCTTCCCAGCTGTAGACTCTGGTCTCAACACCCACATAATAAGATCTTGGGGTTTGTTCCTCTTATTGCAAAAATCAGTGAATGAATGAATGAAGAGCCAATGACTTCTCCTGGATACATCAAAGAACCAAGGTTTCTGGGCAAAACCGAAATTCAAGACACAGGTGCAGTCTGCCTGTTTGGGGAAGCTGAGGGAGCCATAGACTACTAAACTCTAAATGTTTGTTTGAATGAATGCTCAAAGGCTCGTAATTGACCGTAGGAAAATCAAAACTACTGGGGGCCAAAATTCCTCAGAGAGATCTCAGATTTTCAGAGTTCACCTCTAGAAATTCACACACACACACACACACACACACACACACACACACACACAAAGTCGAGATTTGCCTTGTGGCTCTTGAAAGGGCTTGGGGTGTAATCGTTGTAAAATAAAACCAGAGGATGCTTCATAACACAGACATACTGTCCTAAGGATTAATAAAACCTTAATCTACCTATGGAAAGGATATGTCTTTGATTTCAGCCTCCTCTGGTTTTTCTGCATCGTATAAAAGGGAAGCAAATCTTTATAGAAGCAATTGGAATTGCAGCCCACAAACAGAGGTCTATTAAAATATCAACTATTCAAAACCATCCCTTCGTGGCAACAAGAGCCAAGGGTAATAATAGAGGATTGGAGATAAAGTTGATAGAAGGTGCATACTACTTGAAGAAGAAATAATAGAGAAACTCAAAAGTCTAAACAATCAAATAAATGAATGAATCCTTAAACAGATACAACTATGGATGTAGCATGAATCTTAAAAGTTCTTAATAAAAACAAACCCAGTGCCAGTTATTGGGATCAACGCTGGAAGATCAGAAAAGCAGAACAAGCCACAGCTTCCTCACCTTGCCAATTCCTCAGCTGATCCTGTTTCCTCGGACTGGAAGCCTCTGAGTCCTCATCCGAATGAATTTCAGCTGAACTGTTGCTAGAAGCCTAAAAGCTTAACCAGGCCTAGTTCCTGGTCCTCATGCCTTATATACCTTTCTGCTTTCTACCATCACTTCCTGGGATTAAAGGCTCACTTCCTGGGATTAAAGGCGTGAGTCACCATTCCTGGCTGTTTCTAGTGTGGCTTTAAACTCACAGAGATCCGAATGGATTTCTGCCTCCCAAGTGATAGGATTAAAGGCGTGTGTGCCACCATTTTCTGTCCTCTATATCTAGTGGCTGTTCTGTTCTCTGACCCCAGATAAGTTTATTAGGGTGCACAATATTTTGGGGAACACAATATCATCACATTGGAAAGCAATTTTAAAAGCTCAACCCCAACAAGACTAACATAAAACTTCACACCAAGACCTTAAGGCATCCGTTCAACACTGATCAGGTAGATGCTTGAGACATCTAGCAGATCCTGCCCTGAAGGAGAACTAAGGAATAAGCTAGGAGCTGCTTCATATCACCTGGATATGTACCACACAAAATTTATGATTAGTACAACTTCCTAGGTAAGCTGAGTTTCACTTATGGTTCTCTCTTGAAGCCTGAAGCATCTTCTGAGAAAGGCTAGGTTATAGATGCAAAAGTGAAATTGCAGACCTAACACAGACTTTGACAAGTACTAACTTTGCTGGAACTCTGTTGATCTTGTTTTCCAGCAAAGACCAACACATCTTTGGCTCATGAGTACTGAATACATAACCCAGTAGCATAATGACAGTATTATGTATGTATGTAGGTGTGAGTGTGTGTGTGTGTGTGTAATAACAATAAAAAACAGAATATGAATTTGAGGGAGGGTTTGAAGGAAGGAAAGGGAAAGGGTGATGATGTAATTACAATCTCAAAAAAGAAAGTAAAAGAGAGCAGATGAAGGAGTGAAGATGAGTGCCCTTTGCTATTACCTTTCCATCAAAATACACATCTCTTTTTACTACTTTCATTCTAGATTATAATTCACAGAATTTCAGATTATAAGTCAGCAAAGAGTAAATAAACATTTAAAAGCACTATAAGGTCAGCGAGATGGCTCAGCACATAAAGGTGCTGAACACTAACCTTGTTCACTTGAATAGAATCCCTGGGACTCATATAATAGAAGGAAAGAACTGACTCCCACAAGTTTTCCTCTGACCTCCACCTGTGCACTGGTATCTGCGTGTACACACACACACACACACACACACACACACACACACACATTTATTTTAAAAGAAATAAAAGGCTGACCATGCTATCAGTTACCATCACTCAAAAGGTGGAGGCAGGCAGATATGTATGGGTTTGAGGCCAGCCTGATCTATCTAGTTAGTTGCTGGCAAGCCAGGGATACAAAATGAGACCCTGTTTCAAACAAACAAACAAACAAAAAGTCTTCTGCATGTATGTTATGGCTGGTAACTTGGTGCTTTTGTGGGACTCCTCACAGTGGGAGACAGTGCTTCTCTGACTCTTTTGTCTGCTCTTGAGACTCTTTCCTCCTATTGGGTTGCCTCGTCCAGCCTCTATAGGAAGGTTTTTGCCTTGTCTTATTTTATCTTGTTTTGCTGTTTTCCTGTTGTCTCTTGGAGGCCTGTTCTTTTCTGAAGAGGAAAGAGAAGGGGAGTGGATGTCTGGGGGAAAGGGAAGGCATGGGGAGGAGGGGAGTGGAGGGAGAGGACACTGTGGTCTGCATGTATTATATGAGAGAAGAATCTATTTTCAATAAAAAATTTTTAAAGCGAAATATAAATCATGTATACATATATCCCTTCCCCTTCTATTCTTTTCTCTCATCACCTTTCTGTGTCTTCTAATTAAATGCTATGAGTCTCTAGGATTTACACCTGTGCTTTGGTCAAAGGTTCAAATTCCATTTACTAAAAAAAAAAAAAAAAAAAAATCCCTTACTGACTAATGGATCTTAGTCTCCATTTTCCATGTTCTTTCTATCCACAGTGGGCACTGATCTCAGTATTTAAAGAACACTCCAAGTTTCTTTGCTCAATGACTGCCATGTCCTTTTCTGTACAAGCACTTGTTTAATGAAGAAAATATAATGATCATCCTTCTTACGGGTGGTTTTTTTTCTCTTGGTAACATCACCGGTCAAGTTACTGTATCAAAACACAAATGGGACAATGCCATGTACCCTGCAGGCACACTCAGTGCCATTAAAACTTAGCCTCCATTCTTAACTAGCCAGTTCTCCCCCAGGAGTCTTCTTCACTCACATACTTAACTCAAGAGCACTATCAGAATTGTAATTTCCTCTCTCCTGAATTCTATTATCTTCTTGGCCCACCAGTTCAGATAATAATGTAACAAATTCGTAGACTAGCTTGGGAATAAGAGAGCTTTAAGAACTTTATTATATTTTTGTATTTGCTTGGCAATTAGTTAATAACATGAGAATGACTATCCAACACATTTTTTTTAATCTTTGACCATGAATACATGTAATATGGTATAGTGGTTAATGTATCTACTCTAAGATTTGGTATTATCAAGAATACACTAAAAATTCTTTCACCCAAGTACCTATAAATTTTGGCATGTTATGAACAGATATTTATCATTTTTAAAAGATAAAATTATAATCTGATTCACTGAAAATTTTTTTAAAAAAGCATCAGGAAAATTATATGTAGGTGGCAACCTCACCCTCCCCTACACACAATAAAACTAATGTGATATGAAAGAGGATTTATGGAGGAAGACAAGATGAATGTTCTATTTTATCTGAGGAAAAGGAATTTTCTAGATAAATTGGTAATAATTGTTATATACATGATATATTCTGAAATGCAAGATGTTGGCCAGATGTTCCTCATTTCTACTGAGTCCTCATTATGAGGAAATACATTTTGAATCACAGCAGAAAAAAATTAAAAACACAGCAGAATACTTTCAAGAAGCCCTCTTAGGTGAAAAGTGGTTATTAAACTTGAAATTATTGATTCAAAGGAAAATGTATTTGTAAATTTATCACATATGAACAATACTAAAATAACTTAATCTATTCACCCTTTGCTTATTTTATATCCCTGTATTTAATTTATTTAGTGTATGTGTGTGTTTGTGTGTGTGTGTACGTGTGCATGCGCACATGTGCATGCACACGTGTGGGTGTGTGTCAAGTGTCTTTGTCTGTTTGTGAGAGTTGGTTCTCTCCTTCCATCTTCTGGATCCCAGGGATCAAACTCAGGTCTTTAGGCTTGGTGGCACATGCCTGAACTGGCAAAGTCATTTCTCTGTTCCTGCCTTCATTTTCCAAGCCACCTCCATTGTTTGTTGGTATGTACTCAGTGAGAAAACATGGTTAATTACTTTACAGGAAAAAAAAAATGAGATTAAATGCTCCAAGTTTAAGGCCTAGATTTAAACTCCGGTTACCTGGTTTGAGACCAATATCCCTACCAATCATGAGGTCTTCCTTTTTTATTCTTATGCTTGCCTCTGCCACTGCCTGAGAGGACAGACATACAGGACCAGTTCCGCCAGTAATTTGGTCCCATAGCAGTCACAGAGAGATGTGGAGAAGAAACCTCAAAACCTTTTTTGGGTTTGGACAACCAAAGACCGCATAACCAGAGCCTTCCCAACCCTACCTTCTCCGTGCTCTGACCATCCAGGCAAAGGCTGTGGTGTGGCCAAAGGGGGTCAAAATAATAAAAACCAACCATGCTACATAATCTGTGAAGGTTTGGGGTCAGTCCCTGGTTTGTGTATTTATTTATTCAGGATGAAACTTTTGGACCAGTTGGCACATACTGTGGATTTGAGATTTCTCTGAAGAATTATTCCTTTGCTTTCATTTTGTTCCAAATTACCAATGCTGTCTCACTGAATACAAACTGACATTTTAAGGCCAAAATAAGAGCTGACAGAACATTATCTATGCGCCCTCCACACAAGTGGAATGTGAGTTGTGTACCATTGTTTTTAATTTCTCTCCTGTTGCCTTCTTTCCACACTGTGCTTGTCTGTCTTGTACTCAAAAGCTCTAACGGGTGCTTAATGGTAGCTCGATGCTTAATGCAGTAGCATTCCCCAATGTAAAGGTAGCCAGTATTTTCAAGCTGTTCACAACCTACCTAGGAATGTCTGAGGCACAATAATTTTGTAATTTTAATAATTTTGTAACATATATATATATATATATATATATATATAATGTATTTTACTATATAGCATTATTGGAAAATAACTCTCTCCCCCATCAGTGAATGAAAGCAATATGCAATCTCTGTCTGCAAGGACTTCATGCTCTTTCCAGCCATAGAATTCAAATTTAAATTTGCCTTATTGTATCATGTTTTGTCCTGTTTGGCTGTTGTCTGAAGATGAAAACAGAGGGAGAGTGGATCTGGGGGAGAGGGGAGCTGGAAAGAACTGGGAGGAGTCAAGGGAGGGGTGTTGCTAGAGTTTTCCTGCCTGGCCCACGGTCAGGACAAATCTCTTTCACCTGCCAGTCCCACAGCCGCTCAGACCCAACCAAGTAAACACAGAGACTTATATTGCTTACAAACTGTATGGCCGTGGCAGGCTTCTTGCTGACTGTTCTTATAGCTTAAATTAATCCATTTCTATAAATCTATACCTTGCCACATGGCTCGTGGCTTACTGGCATCTTCACATGCTGCTTGTCCTGTCGGCGGCTGGCTGGCAGGCAGTGACTCCTTCTGCCTTCCTGCTCTTTTAATTCTCTCTGTTAGTCCCGCCTATACTTCCTGCCTAGCCACTGGCCAATCAGTGTTTTATTAGCAACACATTTGCCATACAGAACATCCCACAGCAGAGGGGGAACTGTGGTTAGGGAGTATTATATGAGAGAATACATTTTCAATAAAAAAATTAATTTAAAATAAAGCAACAAATAAATAAATAAAATTTAATTGTCTTATACTCTGTAATTGGTTGATGTTAAAAATGCACTTAATCATCTCATATAAACATAATAATCATCATAATAAAGGAAATAATTATACAATCATAATAGCAATATAATGCATACCTCTCTCAATGTTATAGAGCTGTAAGAAAGGAAATACAAGTTTTCACATCTGAAAGCATGTACTTCACTTTTAACGTTCCTCAATCCTGCCTGAAATTAGGCAGGCTACACAACTCTTTCTTGTCAATAGTCTTCCAAAAGTGTTGCAAATCATATCTAGACCAAATCGTTTAAGTAATAGTCATTGATACCATTAGCATTTTCTCCTTACTGCTAACAGGGATGTTTTTTTTCATCTGGCATGTCAGAGCATGAAGACCCTTCTACATTTCCACACCTCTAAATCAGTATATAAAAAATCTATAGTAAAATTTTTATGTGGAAGCAATAACCTTTTGTCTGTTAATTGCTGAAAATTGTATTTTTAGGTGTTTCATTTTTTACAGAAAAAAACATTGTCTGCTAAGATAAAATATTAAAGATATTCAATATATATTTTTGTGGAAAAAATCTATAAAGAACATTCCACAATGTAGTCTAAGATTAGATGCTTAGTTGTGTACCAAAATCACATCTTGAAAATTAGAGGAACTCTAACTATTACTTGGCATGATTTCATAAAGTAAAATAGACAAGATAAAGCTATTTATGCAAACAAAAAATGGTACATTTCAGGTGGATCTGACTTGAATACATGTCTCTGAGGACAAGTTTTCATAGTAAGAGAAGATACTATACAAATTGCCAAGACGGGAAAAGGAAGAAATAGTCCTACCTATGATACTATGACACGTAAGAATCACAAAAATAACCAGCATGGCAAGATATTCCTAAAAGTATAATCATAGTATGTATACTTTGGTAGGAACCAACATCTATCTAAATGGATATAAGAATCACTCAAAAGGAGTGAAGTCTTGACTGCTGCTGGGAACCTCGCCCACTACTCAGAGCTAGTGAAGTAGTGAATTTTAGAGAAGAATCTATTCCCACCACTTAACTAAACCAGCATAAGTCCTAACTACCTTTTAGATATTTAACCTTATACCTACTGTAACTTTTACCCTTCATCAAAGATGCTTCTTTGCAACAGGCAAAGACCATTATGGAAAACCATACTTGGTCAAAATTCTAAGAACAACTGTTTATGGTGTTTCCAGATCCAGTGGATAAATCTACAACACATCTGCTGTACACATAAGACTCAAAGAATATTATAAAAGAACATCACAGAACGATTATAAATTCGAGAGAACTAGGAAGTAGCTGTGAGATTTTTATCCCCTAGAAAAGATAGGGAAGCTACACCTATAATACCTTGTAGCACCAATCTTAACAGTTCTTATTAATAAAAACAAACCTGTAGCCGGTATTGGAGTGAATGCTAGAAGATCAGAGAAGCAGAACAAGCCACAGCTAACCTCACCTCGCCAATTTCTCAGCTGATCCTGTTTGCTCAGACTGGAAGCCTTTGAGTCCTCACCCAAATGGATCTCAGCTGAACTGCTTCTCAAAAGCCTAAAAGCTTAACCAGGCTAGTTCCTGGTTTTCACGCCTTTTATACCTTTCTGCTTCCTGCCATCACTTCCTGGGATTAAGGGCTCTTGTTACCACGTCTGACTGTTTCCAGTGTGGCCTTGAACTCACAGAGATCCAGACAGATCTCTGCCTCTGGAATGCTAGGATTAGAAGCGTGTGCTACCACTGCCTAACCTCTATGTCTAATATTATGGCTGTTCTGTTCTCTGACCCCCAGATAAGTTTATTGGGGTGCATAACATATCAACCACAATACCTCAATAATATGGCTGCTTAAACAAGACCTAAACAATAGCAACACCAATAGACAAGCTAATATGGAAGGTAGAAATATTGCTGGGCACCACCCATTATAAAGAATTACAGACAACTCAGGACAGCCAAGAGAAGCAGAATTAGTCATCCACAGAGATGAGCCCTCTAATTGGTTGTCCAATACCAAAATGGTCAGCCCCTAAATCATATACATACAAGCAATACTAATCGGACATAGCTGGTTTTATATAACAAATTTTTTAAAAAGAGATCATGGTAAGGGGTGGGGAGAACAGGAAAGAGGCTGAAGGGGGGAAATGGTGTAATTGTATTTTAATTTATTCTTTATTTTTTTAAATGAAAAACTATACTAGCAAAGATAACATAGGCTGGGATATGGCCATGTTTGGTAGTTGGTAGGGAGATTTGTATGCTTGCCGAAGGTAATAAGAGTTTCGGAATGTTATAAAATCATAATGGGTATGCATGGAAGCTGGGATGAATTAGGATTTCATTCAAAGTCGGAAGAGACGGTGGGTCTGTGATTAAGGACAGCCACTGGCTCTGGAGTTGAAGTTTGGCACATGGATCCCAGTGTTCACATGGAAAGAAAGGAGATGAAGACAAGGAAATCCCTAGAAGCTTGCTGAACAGCCAGCCTGGATTGTGCATTGTCCCAAATAAGAGAGAAGACAAGGACTGATACCTCAGGTTGTCCTCTGACCTACAAATGTGAGCCCTGTCACACACCATCTTAGTCAAGGTTTCTATTGCTGTGAAGAGACACCATGACCATGGCAACTCTTATAAGGAAAACATTTAGTTGGGGCTAGCTTACATTTCAGAGGTTTAGTCCATCATTATCACAGCAGGACATGGTGGCATGCAGGCAGACTTGGTGCTAGAGAAAGAGCTGAGAGTTCTACATCCAGATCATCAGGCAGTAGAGGAGCACTGTGTACTGAGCATAGCTTGAATATATATGAGACCTCAAAGCCTACCCCAACAGTGACACACTTCCCTCAAGAAGGCCACACCTACTCCAACAAGGCCGCACTTCCTAATAGTACCACTCCTGATGGGCCAAGCATTCAAAAGCATGAGTCTATGGGGGGCATTCCTATTCAAATTACCACACACACAACAGCATTCACACAGAAAGATTTTAAAAAAAAAATTATTAGAAATTCTTGACTCTAGCACTTATGAAATAATAGTTAAAACTATGGCTGTCAACTGCTACTGTGTATTAAAATCAAATAAAAAGTTTCCCTACCTTATGTTGATTTAATTAGTGTGGCAGGCATTAGAGTGATTCTAATTATTTTATTTTATCTTTTTTTTATTGAAAACAGATTCTTCTATTGTATAATACATTCCAACCACAATGTCCCCTCCCTCCAGTCTTCCCAGCTCCCATACTTCCCTTCTCCACCAGATCCACTCCTTCTCCATTTCCCTTCAGAAAAAAAAAAGCAAGCCTCCAAGAGAAGATAAGCCAGGACAAAACAAGATACACAAGGCAAAAGCCCTCCTATATAGGCTGGGCAAGGCAACCCAATATGAGGAAAAGAGTCCCAAGAGCAGGCAAGAGAGTCAGAAACACACCGGATCCCACTGTTAAGGGTCCAACAAAAAACACCAAGCTAACAGCCGTAACACATATGCAGAAGACCTGGTGAAGACCCATCTAGGCCTCAGGCTTGCCACTTCAGTCTCTGAGAGCCCATGTAAACCTTGATTTGTAGATTCAGTGAGCCATGTTCTCTTGGCATTCTCCATTCTCCTCGTATATCCCTCTGACTTCTGGTCTTTCCTCCCCCTCTTCCACAGGGTCCCCCAATCTCTGAAGAGAGATTGAACCTGATGGAGACCTCCAATTTAGACTCTCAGACTCTCTCTCTACATAATATCTTGCTGTGGGAATCGGTACGAGCTCACATCTGCTGCCAAAAGATGCCTCTCTGATGATGACTGGCAAGAAACTGATCATTTCCCTGAATTCTTTTTGCCAGTTATATTTGGTTCTACCCTAGGTTTGCTCCTACAAGTTCTGTGTCATCATTGCCCCGCCACATCTTTCAGGAAGGACAGAGTGTACGTCGAGGATTTTGTGGCTGGGTTGGTGTCCAGCTTTGTTTCCATAGCCTCCAGAGTACCTTCCTGAGCCAAAGAGACTAGAATATAGGGATGAAGGCTCCATGCAGGCACCAGGTCAAACTCTTTACATTCAGTGAGCTGTATGGACATTGTCCTTGGCAATAGTGCCCTGCTGTTAGTTTTTTGGAAAACAACTTCTATCTCATCATCAGCTTGAGATCTTTGAGGATTTCCACTAAACCCACTTGGCCAACAACTCAACCAATTACAACCAATTACTACCACTGGAAGCCTTGCCTGGCTACAAAAGACATTCATTTCTTAATTGTACATTGCATTTTTTAAATGAGCTGCATAAGCATAATACCCCAAACAAGAGTAGAAACATGCATACATTATAACAAAATTAACTTTAAATTTGTATCAATATCCCAAAATCCATGCCAATGCAAAATATCTAAGATTAATAGTTGTCTTTTTATCCTATATTCATATATTCCCCTAAACTATAACAAACATCCATCACCCACCAAATAACCAAAAGCCTCCCACAATCCAATTCTTGGGAATGTGGATGTTGTTTTCTGTAAACTGCTTCATGTTTCTATGGGTGAAGGCATCTTTAGGGGTCCCTGAGAAAATATGATATAATGGCCAAGTCCTGGGAAGACAAGCTATACCCCTTTTTGATAGATATCACCTGTCAAGTTTCAGGAGATCTCTGTTGATCAAACCTGATCCATATTAACCTGAAATGAACCCACAGCCTCTTGTTTCCTGTAGAAACAAAAACAAACCTCTTTCCCAAAGCATTTTTGACTCCCACTTGACACATTTTTGGCTTATTTTTTTTTAATTAAGATAGCCCTAAAGTATCTAGGTTGGTTCAATTTTGCAGTTCTGTCCACAGTCCCATGTCTCCTGGCAGCTGTCTTTTGTTCATCAGCATGCAAAAAAAAAAAAATTCAAAATCAACACAATAACATACAGGATCCAGTCTCCCTGTGTATTTCCCATCTCTATGTGGCTTATCTGTTTTTATAATTTTATTAATCTCTTTAAAGAATTTATTATTTTTAAGCTATTTCTTTCTATAACTATTTATACCCATATTCTTTCTTTCTTAAGCCTACACACATTGTAAAACACACTGGAACCTGTTTAGAGGTCTTTCCACCTGGACCTCTTTTACTTCGTATCTCTAGTCTTGTTTGACCCCACAAGCTCTTGGCTGGCTCCTCCTGCTCCTAGGTCCTGAAAAGCAAGACAAAAGCTTGCAGCCCAGTCAGAGGTGCATGACCAGGAACTGCATTCAACACCCTCCAGGTATGAAATGCCGGTGCCCTGTACTATGGCAGGCATTTTTAACGTAGTTTTTTTTTTTAACTTAGTTTTTTTTTAACTTAGTTTTTTGTTTCTGCTGAATGTGAAAAAGGCTGTTTAATTGCTCTGCTGTCAAAGGAGTTTCTTAAAGTATCTTTTTTTAAAGCTTTCTTAGTCCCTACATGGAAATATAGGCCTCATGTGGGTACACCAAAATGTTGTTGGTTTTTTCTACTCTTTTGACTCTTTTGCTCTTTTTGCAGGCTTCTCCCCCCAAAAAAAGTGTCAAGAGAAAAAAAAAAGAAACAACAACACCTGGTAGCTAAGTATGTAAGTATGTTGAACATTTCTTTGTTTCTCAGCCATTTGAGATTCCTCTATTGGGGATTCTCTGTTTTGATCTGTTCCAAATTTTAAATTAGATTACTTATTGTTACTTAATATAGACTGTCTTGAGTTCTTTATATATTTTGGATATTATACCTCTATTAGGTGTGGTATAACATAGGAGGCTGCCACTTTGTCCTGTTGAAGGTATCCTTTGCCTTACAGAAGCTTTCCAGGTTCGTGAAGTCCCATTCATTAGTTGTTGATATTAGTGATTATGTCTGGTTTTATGTTGAGGTCTTTGATCCACTTGGATTTGAGTTTTGTGCAGGGTGATAAATACGGATCAATTTTTATTCCTCTACATGCAGATGCCCAGTCCAGTTTGATCAGCACCATTTGTTGACAGTGCTTCCTTTTTTTTCAGTGTGTATTTCTTGGTCTTGATTTTAGTGGAATTGTTTTGAGTTTCTCTCCATTTGATTTGATGTTGGTTATTGTAACAGTCAGTGAACTATCTGGAGACTCAAGGATCTGAATCTGTAGAAGGCAAGTTATGCAAATAATAATGACACCATTTTAGGTCTAATGGTTTTAAGAGGATTCTGTGTAATTTGTTCAGAAGTTGGAGTGGAAAAGATGAGAAACTCATAGATCTCTTCTTTCTCATTTTTAATTTTTTTCCCATTAGAGCAAGAAGAATTAAATTGGAACACTAGAATTCTTGTCTTATTTCTGTTTTCCAAAAGGCAGCTCTAAAAATTCAGGGTTCTACAATGAAAGATGAAAAATGGATCTCCACCATCCATCTTCTCTATTCAAGTCTCAATCACAAACCTCACATTTAAGTTCTGAGTTTACCCATCACATTAAATGACAAAAGGCTAAGTAATTGGCTTAAGTTACTTATAGAACAGTTATCCAAAACTCAGTGGTTTAGCTGGGCCACCTACATTAATTTGCAAATTGTAATATTCTCCAAATAATTCCAGTCACAATTCTCTCTCTCTCTCTCTCTCTCTCTCTCTCTCTCTCTCTCTCTCTCGTGTGTGTGTGTGTGTGTGTGTGTGTGTGTGTGTGTGTGTGTGTGTGTATTTACCAATATAGTATTTTCAACCATTTATTATATATGTTTCTGTTCCCAATTCCAATCCCATGCTGCCAAAACACACCCAACCACAAATCTTGAGATACACATGCAATATTCAAGGCTGAGAAAGCTAAAGAAATGAATACTAGACTTCAGCTCAATAGAATATTTCCTCATCAAACACTATTTGATGGTGGGGACAATTTCTTAAAAGGCTCTATAACAAAATTACCCCAGTCATCAGAAGATGTACAAGCCAGATACTATAGCATTGGTCAAAAAATCATTCTTTTAATGAACAGATGATTACTTGTATAGTATTAACACTTTTTTTGGTTTATGCACTAATATGCTCAAGTGTTCATTGAAGAGATTTTTTTGTGGTTGTTATTTTACTCTTTCTGGTTTATTGGCTTTGAAACACTCTCAGCCCTCATAGGAAGTCATTTCAATCTAAAGAAACCACTCTCCAAAGAGCATCGAACTGCTGCAATATGCATGAAGTCTAAAACCCCCTACTTGTGATCTCCTTAATAAAGATCCCTGAGGAAGGTACTGTGGCTAATAGAGAAGAAAGGGAGAAGGGAAAGTAACTTATAAAAGAATCTACCAGTGTGCTCTCAGCAGACACTGAAATGTAAACTGAGAGGCGATCAATGACAGATTCTGCTTCTAAATTAAGTCTTAAAAATGCATATTAATGAATGTCTTTTGAAAACACACACTATATTGAGAATGGCACTTGAGCAAATAGAAGCTAATTTAATTTTAGATGCAGCTTCATGTTCAACTGAGTTTCCTCCCTGGAAAATACTTAAGAGTTAGTGGGTAGAGTATAAAGTTGATTTTTGAAGTAATCTAAAAATATGATTTTTTAAAAGTATCCCAAACATAAACAGGTCAAAATATGGCTCTCAACTCACTCCCAAAGGGTCCCTTCAAGAGATTCGCAGATGTTTAGTTTTATAAGACCACCTGCCATTCTGATGAAAAGGATGGGATTGCTTTGAATAGCAAGGGAAAAAAGCCAGCATCCTGGAAATAAACATGAACACTGAAAAGATTAGAATTCAGTATCTCAATTCTATGCAGCAACTGTGTAACATAAAACAGATTCATGAGCCTAAGAAGGAATGAATAGAATTAGCCTAATCCAACATGAATATTCTTCTGAGGTCAATGAATTAGAAAAACCTCATCTTTCTTTTATGGAGTAAGTGGCTAGATGAATGTGGCAGTGCATAAATTAAAAGGCAAGTGAGTTTTAAGAGATGAGGCTACCAAGTTAGTCAGCATCTAGGTTATGCAGGCTGCTGTCACTCATGAGACCTGGTGGTTTTTAGATTTTGAAAAGGCACTTAGTTCCCTTTCTGCTCTCTACATTCTACATCCTTTTACTAAAAATATAATGTTTTGGGGACTTCAATATAAAGGGATAGAAGCAGAACTACTCTGGCTGAGTAGAGAATCACAGAATTAAGAGTGCAACAGGGAGTCAGAAGTGGCTGAAAATGTTTCCTTCAGGTTCTGCACAGGGACCCAGAGTCAAGGCCCATGATCGTGAAGCTTTTAGTGGACCTTTGTGAACTATTCTTGTATAGAAAATAGAGTGTCTTTGAAAGCTTTAAGCAAAATATGAGAAGGTACAGTCTATAACTGTTGTTGTCAAGCATTCATCTAAGATGAATAGGAAGCCGAATTTGAACTTATGGATGTGAGAGCAGAGAAGAATTATGAAGACCATTGAAGCAGTCCGAGGGGAAAAGGCTAGCTAGGACAACAGCCATCAGAATGAAATACAGCTGTATTTGGGAGGCATTTGAGAAGACTTGGGGGGTGGATTAGACTGCAAATTTGAGGATAAAGAAGATTCAAGAATATATTATATTCTAAGTCCAGGAACCATAAATAGGTAAAGAGATTAGGGTATGTAAAAGGGACCATTCAGAGTTTGAAAAGGAAATGAATTCAAATGTAGTTATTTCCAAGCTGGGTATATGAGTTATTTAGATGAATATTTAGATGAACGTCCATGAAAAACCTATGTAGTAAGGGTTTGATCCTCAGGGTGGCATTATTGGGGGTGGTAGAGTCTTTAGGAAGTGGTGCTTTTTGGGATTTCCATAGATCATTGCTGGGAGCATGCTATAAAGAGGACTGTGAGGTCCCAGCCTCTTCCTTTCCTGCTTCCTGGTGTGAATGGTTTTCTCTGCCACATAATGTTACAATGATATGCTTCCCTGCCTGGCACAAATGGGGACATCTGATTTGAACTGAACATCCAGGCATGAACAAATATAAATTTCTTATAAGTAAAAAGACTTGGGTATTATTTTTTCTTATAGAATGTGAATGTAACATAGGAAACCCCCAACTTGTGTGTGTGTGTGTGTGTGTGTGTGTGTGTGTGTGCACACTTTGTCTGAGTCTTAGACAATTCTAGTCTAGACAAGTGTATTTAGGGTAGCTAACATACAGATGATGACTAGCATTTGATAAAACAGTGGACAGGAAAGAAGAGACTATTTGGGTTGGAAATACCTAGAGCTACAATGCTTAAAGTTTGGACACAAAAGCATTGTATGATAGATTTGAAGGTTCAAAGCAATTAAAGTTTTAGGAAAGTAAAAGAATAAGGAGAGTATCCTATAAAAAAATTATCAGGAATCTTTAAGAAGTCTCACACTAGCAACTTAACAGGACACCTAAAAGCTCTAGAAAAAAAAAAAGTAAACTCACCCGGGGGAAATAGATGCCAAGAAATAATCAAATTGAGGACTGAAATCAATAAAATAGAAACAAAGAGAACAATAAAAAGAATCAATGAAACAAAGAGTTGGCTCTTTGAGAAAATAAACAAGATTGACAAGCCCTTATCCAAACTATCCATAACACAGGGAGAGAACATCCAAATTAATAAAATCAGAAATGAAAAGGGAGACATAAAAACAGACAATGAGGAAATACAGAGAATCATCAGGTCATACTTCAAAAACCTGTACTCCACAGAACTGGAAAATCTAAAAGAAATAGAAAATTTTCTGGACAGGTACCACATACCAAAATTAAATCAAGACCAGATAAGAAATTTAAATAGACATATAACTCCTAAGACAACAGAAACAGTCATTAAAAGTCTCCCAACCAAAAAAAGCCCAGGACTAGATGGTTTCAGTGCAGAATTCTACCAGAATTTCAAAGAAGAGCTAATACTGATGCTCTTCAAACTGTTCCACACAATTTACAAACAGAAGGAACACTGCCAAACTCTTTTTATGAGGCTACAGTTACCCTGATACCCAAACCACACAAAGATGCAAAAAGGAATTACAAACCAATCTCCCTCATGAACATTGACGTAAAAATCCTCAATAAAATACTGGCAAACCAAATCCAAGAATACATCAAAAAGTTATCCACCATGACCAAGTAGGCTTCATCCCAGGGATTCAAGGATGGCTCAACATATGAAAAGCTGTCAATGTAATACACCATATAAACAAACTAAAAAAAAAACACACACACACATGATCATCTCATTAGATGCTGAAAAAGCCTTTGAAAAAATCCAACACCCTTTCATGATAAAGGTCTTGGAAAGATCAGGAATACAGGGAACAAAACTAAACATAATAAAGGCAATTTACAGCAAGCTAACAGCCAACATCAAATTAAATGGAGAGAAACTCAAAACGATTCCACTAAAATCAAGAACAAGACAAGGCTGTCCACTCTCCCCATACTTATTCAATATAGTACTCGAAGTTCCAGCTAGAGCAATAAGACAACAAAAGGAGATCAAGGGCACGCAAATTGGAAAGGAAGAAGTCAAACTTTCGCTATTTGCAGATGATATGATAGTCTACATAAGTGACCCCAAAAAATTCTACTAGAGAATTCATACAGCTGACAAACTCCTCCAGTAATGTGGCAGGATACAAGATTAACTCAAAAAAAAAAATCAGTAGCTCTCCTATATACAAATGATAAACAGGCAGGGAAAGAAATCAGAGAAATATCACCCTTTATAATAGCCACAAATAATATAAAATACTTTGGGGTAACTCTAACTAAGTAAGTAAAGGACCTGTATGATAAGAACTTTAAGTCTCTGAAGAAAGAAATTGAAGAAGATATCAAAAAATGGAAAGGTGTTCATGGATAGGTAGGATTAACATAGTAAAAATGGCTATCTTACCAAAAGCAATATGCAGATTCAATGCAATCCCCATCAAAATCCCAACACAATTCTTCACAGACCTTGAAAGAAAAATCCTCAATTTCATATGGAAAATAAAAAAAACCAGAATAACTAAAACAATCCTGTACAATAAAGCAACCTCTGGAGGCATCACCATCCCTGGCCTCAAGCTCTACTATAGAATTACAGTAATAAAAACAGCTTAGTATTGGCATAAAAAACGACATGTGGATTAATGGAATTGAATGAAGACCCTGACATTAATCACATACCTATGAACAACTGACTTTTTACAAAGAAGCCAAAATTGTACAATGGAAAAAAAGAAAATATCTTCAACAAATGGTATTGGCATGACTGGATGTCAACATGTAAAAAATTGCAAATAGATCCATATCTACACCATGCACAAAACTCAAGTTCAAGTGGATCAAAGACCTCCTCCGGGAGTCCAGTTGACGAGAAGGAGGAGGGTTTATGTGAGCAAGAGTTGTTGGGACCAGGGATGGATGGAATACAGGGACAAGTGGCCAAACGAATGGAAACACATAAACTGTGAACCGATGGCTGAGGGACCCCCAACTGGATCAGGCCCTCTGAATGGGTGAGACAGTTGATTGGCTTGATCTGTTTAGGAGGCATCCAGGCAGTTGGACCGGGTCCTGTGCTCAGTGCATGAATTGGCTGTTTGAAACCTGGGGCTTAGCAGAGATGCTTGGCTCAGCCTGGGAGGAGGGGACTAGACCTGCCTGGACTGAGTCCACCAGGTTGATCTCAATCCTGGGGGGAGTCTTTGCCCTGGAGGAGATGGAAATGGGGGGGTGGGCCGGGGGGAGGGGGGCGGGGTGGGAGGGGGGAGAACGGGGGAATCTATGGCTGATATGTAAAGTTGAATTATATTGTAAAATAAAATAAAATAAATCAAAAAAAAAATCAGTTACACTGAACTTGATAGAAGAGAAAGTAGGAAGTAGTCTTGAACGCATTGGCATAGAAGACTACTTCCTAAATATAACACCAGTAGCCCAGACACTGAAAGCAACAATTAATAAATAGGACCTCCTGAAACTGAGAAGTTTCTGTAAGGCAAAGGACATGATAAATAAGACAAAATGACAGCCTACAGAGTCGGAAAATATCTTCAACAACCCAACATCTGACAGAGGACTGATCTCCAAAATAAGGGCAAGTTTTGGATTTTGCTTCTTCAAAGTTTGTTTTTAAACGACAAATAAAAAAAGGACATTTTAAATAAAAAAAAGAATTCAAGAAACTAGATATCAAAATACCAAACAACCCAATTAAAAAAAATGGGCTACAAAGCTAAACAGAGAATTCTCAACAAAAGAATCTCAAATGGCCAAAAGACATTTAAGGAATTGCTCAACATCCTTAGTCACCAGGGAAATACAAATCAAAACAACTCTGAGATACCATCTTACACCTGTCAGAATGGCTAAGATCAAAAACACTGATAACAACTCATGTTGGAGAGGATGTGGAACAAGGAGAACACTTCTCCACTGTTGGTGGGAGTGCAAACTTGTACAGCCACTGTGGAAATCCATATAGCAGTTTCTCAGAAAATTGGAAATCAAATCTTCCTTGAGACCCAACTATACCACTCTTGGGCATATACCCAAGGAATGCTCAATCATACCACAACTATGTTCAACTATGTTCATAATAACATTATTCATAATAGCCAGAACCTGGAAACAACCTAGATGACCCTCAACTGAAGAATGGATAAAGAAAATGTGGTACATATACACAATGGAGTACTACTCAGCAATAAGAAAACAATGACATCATGAAATTTACAGGCAAATGGATGGAACTAGAAAATATCATCCTGAGTGAGGTAACCCAGACTCAGAAGGACAAACACTGTATGTACTCACTCGTAAGTGGATATTAGATGTAAAGCAAAGGATAACCAGACTACAACCTATAGCTCCAGAGAAACTAGCTAACAAGGAGGACCCTTAGAGGGACACATGGATTGCCCTGGGAAGGGAAAATAGAGATCTCCATGAGTAAACTGGGATGAGGGGCAGCAATTGAGGGTGGAGGATGGGGATGAGAACATGAGAGAATGGGATGGTCAAAATGGATCAGGGACAGAGTGGGGGAGCAGTGAGGGAGATACCATGATGGAGGGAGATGTCATGGGGATGGGAAGAGGCCAGGTGCTGGGGAAGTTCCCAGGAATCCACAAGGATGACCCCACCTTAGACTACTAGCAATAGTGGAGAGGGAACCTGAACTGGCTTACCCCTGTAATCAGATCAGTCAGTGCCCTAACTATCACCATAGAGCCTTCATCCAGTAACTGATAGAAACAGATACAGAGATCCATAGCCAAGCACCAGGCCGAGCTCCAGGAGTCCAGTCAAAGAGAGAGAAGAGGGATTCTATGAGCAAGGGGCATCAAGATCATGATGGAGAAACCTACAGAGACAACCAAACCAAGCTAGTGGGAATTCATACACTTTAGAGCAACAGCTATGGAGTCTCCATTGACTGGACTAGGCCCTCTGCATAAGGGAGAGAGCTGTGTAGCTTAAGCGGACTCCTGGCAGTAGGATCAGGATCCATTCCTGGTGCACGAGCTGGCTTTCTGGAGCCCACTACCTATGGTGGGATATCTTGCACAGCTTTGATACAGATGGAGGTGCTTGGACCTGCCTCTACTGAATTTTCCAGGCTCTTCAAACTCCCTATGGGAGACCTTGCCTTGATGGAGGAGGGAATGGGGGTGGGTTGGGGGGGGGGGAAGGGGGGGGGGGAGGAGGGAGGAGAGGATCTGTGATTGGTATGTACAATGAATTAAAAAATTCCTTAAGAAAAATAAAGAAAGAAAAGTGAATGGAAGGTTAAAGGACACAGGTGGCACCTATCATAAAGGCAAGAATAGTTAGACAATGAAAGAAGATAATTGGTCAAGTGGTTTACGACACTGAACGATGTCTGGCAAGCAGAAATTTTAATCGATGCTTCTTAAATGAGCAATGCATGAATATCTCTCACAATGTGTGAATGAATTGTGTGAGGAGAATGGTTAGCTGGAAGGGGTAAATTACAGAAACATAAGACATACTATTAGTGATGACATTACCTTTTGCTCATCAATATACTTCAAACCTTTTAAGGATGAAAAATTCATTATTTAGCAAATAAGAACCTGGATAGCATCAAATCTGTCCACAGTCTTGCCACATTTCCTTATATTGGTACCCACAGAAAATGGGTGCAAAGAAGGAAACTGAGCCAGCAATATTCAACGAGAGCACTTTGCTTGCATTACTACATTTGATCTTCAAACAGCCCTGTGAGGCAAGTATTACAATCTCATCATCCTACAAATGAGGGAAGCAAAGTTCAGGGGTGGGGGGGCTAAGTGATTTGCCTGAGGTCTTCCATCATGATTTATATGGTACTATTCTCAGCTATCCAAATAAGCTTCGATAATGCTGTAGAAAAGGAGAAAACAGGTCTGTGAGTGGAGCTTAAACACCATTCTGACTGGAGAAATTGAACCACAAGAGGATATATTTAGAAAACCACACAGTAAGCCAGAGATCCTTCAAACTCTAACATACATAACAATGAGGGTGAAGGTTTTCTAATCAGACTGAATGTTAAGACCTTGGGCAAGTTATTAAATCTATTAATATCCCAAATTCCTCATGTGACAAATGGATATCAAGAGCCTCATCCTCTGATGCACAATATAATATATATGAAACTCAGTAAAACAATTTTCATGTTGTAAACATCATTAATATCATTCATATGGATCAGATATTGATCCATATCGCCATTGGTATCGTTGTTGTTGTGATGGACCTATTTCATATTAGAGAAAAGCAAATGTGAAGAACTCTAGTTTCAATATCCCTTTTTAAAGATGTCTGTTTGTTTTCTAACTAAAGACAGAAAGGGTGTGGACCTAGACCGGAGGAGAGGAAGGGAGGAACTAAGAAGAGTTGATGGGGGACTGTGATCAGAGTACATGGTATGAAAAAAAAACCTCTCTATTTTCAATAAAAGAAAAATGTTTGGCAATCCTTTGGTCATTAAAAAGTACGAAGGTAATCTAATAAACCCTGTCTCTCAGAATGTTCTAACCACCATGACTCCAGCGGGAGTCTCAGGGGTGAATGGTGAATGTCATCGGCCAAAGGGGCTGAGAGTCAGGACAGATTTTTCCAGGAGCTAAGGCTCAGATTTGAAGGAACAGAAACAAATTCCATCTGTATGTTGTAGAGACTGTGGAATGAAGATCTCCCCGAGCTCTGCAGCTGGGTGATGAGGAGACTCTCACTTCTGAACTGGGTACATTCCTAATGCAGGGCAGGCAGGCTGCTTCGAAAGGCCATGCCCTGCTGCGCAAGGAAACTTCCCTCTCAGAGCATATTTTACTTCTTTGGTGAAAATTCCAAGGAAGAGAAGGCAATTCTGTTTCTCAGATACTCCAGAGAGTAACTTTAAAAAGTGGCATTAATGCTCCAGCACTCTACAGTTTCTTGCTGAATACTGAATTGTGACCCTGCTGAGAACACTCCCTGGTGCAGAGACACATCTCCAGATGAACAGAGTCTGGTTAAAAAAAAAAAAAGTTCCATGCTAATGATAAAACTTTTCCCATTAACATTGACAGCTCTGGTTAAATGGATCAAAGGAAATATTTGGGTTTTGGAGAGAGATGTGTGGAAGGTAAAACAAAATTCTGAAGACAACCTGGATAACAAAATGAGGTTATTTACTATTCATGGAAGCTGAGCCTTTGAGTGGCAAAGTTTGCACAGATCGTGTCCTGTAATGGAAACAAAGCCCTTAAAGCATGCCTGAGGGAATCCAACAACACAGAAAAGCAAAATAGAGCTGAGAGCTAGTAATGATGAAAAGATGACCTGTGGCTCCCAGGCATAACTCCAGTACATAGAAACATTTTATTAGCTTGAGATAAAAAAGTACATCAAATGATTTATTTTCCCTCCTTCTGTTCTTGCCTCTTCTGAGTGTGGACATCACCTGTGGAGAACAAAATACTACAGGAAGGCACCGAATGGAAGGATACAATTGAGTTGAGTGTGAGCATGTCACAAGATGGATATCAATGCAATGTATCCCTTGCTCCAAAACTAGAACCAAAAAACGTGTTATTGTGATGAAGACACTGGGCACTACCAGCAGAGAGTCCAGGACTCATCCTGTCTCTGCCACAAATTCACAGTGAGGTTTGTTCCAAGCCACTAAATGTCGGTTGGCCTCAGTTTTCCCATCTGCCAAATGGAAATTAGATAATCAGCTATATAAAATTTTAAAAAAACATGCACAGTAAAGAAAGCTTCCTTTCTCCTTCTTAAAACTGTGAGTTCTGCTAAAACTCACAGAAAGTTTCATAGATTCATTCCCATGGCCTCTACAGCTAGTAGAGTTGTGCATTTGTGTGGTACAAATACATACATACAATGGGATTCTATTCAACTGAAAAAAAAATGAAAATCATGAAATTTGCAAGTCAATAGGTGGAACTAGAAAGTATTATACTGAGTGAGGTAACCCAGACCCAGAAAGACAGATACCACATGTTCTTTCTTATTTGTGGTTCCTAACTCCAAATCTTCAGGTGTGAGTCTATAACCTAGAATAGCCACCCAAACTAGAAAGTAAAAAGAGACCATGGTAGAAGGAGGCTCTAGAGAGGGGAATAATAGACTACGAGTGTTAAGAAGGGGAAATGGGAAAAACACAAGATGAGGGGGGACTTTAACTGGGGGGGGGGGAGGAAAATATAAAAGGAGAGGAGGGGAGGAAGGAGGGATAAATAACACTAAGGATGTTTGAAAAACCCATAGGGAATCATATTATTTTATGTTTACCAAAAATTATACATGTGTGTGTGTGCATGTGTGTGTATGGATGGTGTATATATAGTTTAGATGGAGTTACGTTGCTTGAGGTGATAATGCTTCCCCCAAGAGCCATAGATTATCAAACAAAATCCCCAGTACTAGGTAGGAGAAACCTTCTGTGTTTTTGGTCAGAGGCATCCAAGCACCTCCTTAAACAGTACATACTATTGTTGCCCTGAGCTACCTCCCAGAAGTCAAATGTAAGTTCCTGTTGCTGAAGATACCACATACTGTACATACAGGTCTTGGAGGAATCAAGGTGGATCTGACCTGAAGGCCTGAACCCTGGGGGCCTAGCATTTTCAGTACCAGTGCTATGAAAACTGCAAATGGAGAAAAATAATCAATAGTCCAACCCAACTGGATGCCTATGAACCGCAATAATTACCAGCATGGCAAGATGCCCCTAAAGATGCAATAGTGTTACTCATATCTTGGCTGTAATCACAGCAGTCTAATTGGAGTCAAGGCAAATTCAACAGGAAAGAATCACACCTGGAACTGGAAATGAGGTCACTACTCATGGCTAGTGAGATCATGGAACCTAGAGGAGAACCAACTGCTGTTACTTTCCCACACAAGTATAAATTCTAACTACATCCTAAATATTTATTCTTTTTTTAATTATTATGAAATTCTCTATTCATTGTACATACCAACCACAGATCCCCTCCCCTCCTTCCTCCCACTGCCCCCCCCAGTCCAACCCCTGCTTAAGGGATCCCATGACAGTGGAATCAGGATCTATCCCTGGCACATGAGCTGGCTTTTTGGAGCCCACTGCCTACGGTGGGACATCTTACACAGCCTTGGTGCAGGGGGAGGGGCTTGGACTTGCCTCAGCTGAGTGTATCAGACTCTGCTGACTCCCCATGGGAGGCCTAAATACTTATTCTTATTTCCACAGCAACGTGTTGCTCACAGTCCTCATCAAAGAAGCTTCTTTTTACAGTAGACAGGGACCATTACACAAAGTCACAACTGGTCAAAATAACAAACTGAGTCTTAGCGACTAGAGCTGGCCTCAGGGCATGAGAAAGGAAGGGCTGGCT